>QXTE01000428.1:434852-489431 GCA_003942145.1 Platysternon megacephalum
CCCCCCCCCCCCCCTGGGAACTCAGAAACTCGGCGCCTCTGGTCTAACATGTTCCCTTTTCTAGGGCAAAATTCAGTTTTCAGTCAGGCGTCGCAAACAGGAGCTACCTACCCCCGGCCTACACCCCAACACTGAGCCTGCTCCACACAAACCACTCCTGACAGGCAAACGGTTCCCTTCCCTTCACCCTTGCACTGAGAATTCCTTCTGATATTTGCTTTCACTTACCCCTCACTAAGCCTCAGAGACCACAGCATGTGTGAGACCAGATTACTGACAACCCCCACAGCTACTGACACAGTCTACAGACCTCAGCACTCAAACAATCCTGGATCCCTCCAGTTACACATGCACTGCGCCTCAAATCGCAGTCACAGCCCTTCCAAGCTGCTCCAGTGAATCTCTCCACCATTCAGTACAGCTGCACTTAACACAATGACCACAACTGTGTTAAATGGTGGAGGGATTAGTTGGAACAGGCTGACAGAGCTGGTTGATCAGTAGCTGGTGTAAATTGGCAACAGCGCCACTGGAGTCAAGGATACCACAGCTGGTATGAATCATGCAAAGCTCCATTGGAATCAATGGAGCGTTGGCAATTTACACCAGAGGAGGACCTGGCCCACTGAGTGCACACTAGGAAATTGCATAACAAGATTCCACCATTGCTACCACTGGTTCACCAGCGGGAGCCCTGGTGTAGACAAGGCTCCGGAGGTTTCTGGCATGTTTGCCATGCTTCCAATTAGCCTGCTCTGAGCAGTTTGATTTGAGAAGGTTTATGCGGGTTCTCTGCCAGGTCACATATGGCACCTCGGTGACAATTGATGGTTTTACTAATGGACATTTTCGGCACAGCAAAGTTCGTAGCCGCTAACGAGGGTATGAGCGTCCTGAAAGAAACCTTGGAACATTTAGAGAAAATTCCTCATCAATAGCTTAAAATGTTCATTTTACCCTTTTGGTTTGCAGTAAATCTTCTGTTCCAGAGAACAATCCAAAAATCTGCAGTGACGTCATCACGGGGTTGAATGGTATTTTCTTTGGGTGTTTCAAGAAAATTGTGACCAAAGCGAGTGTTAAATTAAGGCACTGCAGAACATCCCCCAACTCCTTTGGCTGCAAAACATCCTCTGCATTTCCTGTCTGATGTCTGTGGATACAGCAAAGGAAACAGCATTGAAAACTCAGCTCTTCAATAATGTATGGCATTTTAACTTTAAAATATCATTTAAAATTAATAAAAATATGGGACAACTAGTATATTAGGCAAGTACTGCTCAGACCCACAGTGACAGAGATCGGGGCCCCGTTCTGCTGGGCACTGCACAGACACACAGTGAGAAACAGTCCCTGCCTCGTAGAAGTCACTGCCTATACAGACAAAGGAAAGATTATTATCCACAGGTTACCAATGGGGAAGTCGGGCCCAGAGAGACTAAGTGACTTGCCCAGTTAGATAAACCCATCAGAGATTGTGAGGTGCCCAGATTAAGCCAATGGGGGCCAGATAAGAACCTGAGATAGACAGAGGTCAGCTGGGGTCAGAGCAAACTCTCAGTGCCTCTCTCTGAGGGCCCAGTGAGAGTCATTCAGGGCCTGGGTAAGTGCTAAGTTACACACAGCTCCACACAGCCTTGAGCCTCTGCTCCAGCCAGGGAGTGCTCAGAATATTGCAGGCGGGGCCCAGCAAGTGCTAAGCATTCTGGGATGTCTCGGGTCACACCTCATAGCAGTGTAGGACCACATTCAGACACAAGACGCCGCATAGGGCGGTCAGGATCAGACTGTCCCTGCCTGAATCCCCACCTCCTGTCCCCATTCTTCTCCAGCGGTGGGAGCTCCTCACATCCTTTTACATTCATTGGGCTATGTCTAAAGTACATGTACAAGGTAAAGCAAACTCCATTGGGAGTTGGGCATCTGAGTGTTAAAGACAAGAACACTTCTGTTAACTGCTTTCAGGTAAGCCTACAGCTGTTAGGGGACATGATTCAGACTTGGGTCTGGGTTTGCAGCAGGCTAGCAAGTCTGGCTCAAACCAGGCACGGCACTGAAGTCCTAAGCTGACAGGGCAGGAAAGAAGTAGTCTTGGCACATCAGTTGGCAGCTCTCAAGAGGGGGGGTTCTGTGATCCAACCCGTCACAGTGAGTTCTATGGTTTGTGTCACATGACTAAATTATGGTTTGGGGGAGTTTTTGTTGCAACAACAATATTTTTGCACACAAAAATGTGCATAAAAATAATAAAACGATGTAAAATATAAAAAATATTAATAATAAAACATTTTCCTTTGTAGTACCACACTATTCATCATTAGAATTAGAATTTAACCGCCATCGGTGTGTCCTTATAAAACATCAGTGGTGGTTCAATCTTTGCAAAAGTCAGTCATAAATATAGGTGTGTTTGTCAATGAACAATGTAATTGTGGTTTGATTATAAGAACCAAACAATATTATTATTTTATATTATAGTATAGTATATTGTATTATATTTTATATTATATGTTATAATATTATAAATTATATATTATATATTATATTGCATAATTATTTTATATCTATATATAATTTTGATTTGGAAGTTGTCAGGCAATGTGGCCAGTTGTTTGGCAGAACCCACGTTAAAAAATCATAAGCTCATTGGGCAAACCACCATAATATTAATGTAAAATTCTACCTTTAATAGCTATATTACAGCTACAGCGTTTTATAGTGTAATAATAATGATGAGGTTCAACAAGGACAAGTGCAGAGTCCTGCATTTAGGACGAAAGAATCCCATGCACTGCTATAGACTAGGGACCGAATGGCTGGGCAGCAGTTCTGCAGAAAAGGACCTAGGGGTTACGGTGGACGAAAAGCTGGATATGAGTCGACAGTGTGCCCTTGTTGCCAAGAAGGCTAATGGCATTTTGGGCTATATAAGTTGGGGCATTTCCAGCAGATCGAGGGATGTGATCATTCCCCTCTACTCAGCACTGGTGAGGCCTCACCTGGAGTACTGTGTCCAGTTTTGGGCCCCACACTACAAGAAGGATGTGGATAAATTGGAGAGAGTCCAGCGGAGGGCAACAAANTTGGTGTAAACCTCCAAATGGTGAACTCTATATGTTGTGATCTGGAGCCCACAGCAGCAGCCCGGTGCAAGGACACATTTTGTGCACTGGTGCAAGGACACCTTTTGTGCACTCGTATCGTCATCGGGGTAATATAATCTCATTCCCAGTGGACAGTATACAAAAGCTGGGGAAGACTGAACATGGACGGTATTAAGTTTATTGCCTGAAGTGTTGGTGTCATGTATATCTCTATATATGTATGTGTATGTATCGGAAAGGGACATATTGTAAAGGAGCAGACCAGGAAAAAGTGCAACCCTCAGCTGTGCACTAGCGTGTGCAACCACATCACCTTTAGTAACCTGGAAAAGGGTTTAATCTTCAAATCAATAACTCCGGAGTGGGTACATCTATACCAGGTGTAGCAATGGGCGTAAATCAGCTCTGTATATAGTATACACATATGACACCATCCTATAATTATAGGATTGGAAAATGTCCCACATTTCATCAAGGATTAGCAATAGCTAAATTGTATTGTAAATTACTGTTTTTAAAACAGGAAACAGGAAAAGCCACTTGTTTAATTCTTGTCAAAAGTGCCACCGAAAGCAAGTCAGGTCTGGCGTCTGTAACACTGCACCCTAATTAAAACTCTTATTTAACTAAGATTATCATGGCAAAATCTCGTGTGTCCTGTTCACAGCCTCGTTGCCTGTGTTCAATCCAGGTGAGAACGTGTTCCGTCACTTGGCAGTTACCCACTCAGTAGGTCACCTTGAAGACAATGTCTATAATAAACGCAGCAATGTATCTCCTCTGGTAGTTTATCACCCAAACAGGAAAATTCCACCGATGGCCTGTTGCTCTGAAGAGGGATATCAGCACATTGGCAGATACAATATGTTTGAGGTGGACACACAGCGGTGTGGTCAGAAGGAAGGTACCATAAATTCCGTTATCATCATCGGTAGCCTGCCAGGCTAACCAAGCAAGAGGCTTGTATGCGGAGAGTAACATATAGTGAAGTGGCTAGTATTCCAGTATTGCAATATATCTTTAAATTACGGTTATGGTCAATTGGAGTGCAGGGTCACAGGGTTAAATTTTTGTCAAACCCCAAAGGCACATATACACCTATACTAATTAAGCAAGTGGCAATTCCCATTTTCCTGTTATCTGTTGTGTTAAGGGTAAAGTCCTCATCTTATGTAATAGAGACAAGGGTTCGTTAACACCCATAGCCCAGTGGGCTAGTTTGCCTTTATTAGATTTACTGCTTTGCATTATATTCAGCAGTAAAGCAAGAAACCTACAGGTCTATGAACTTTGAACAGATAAACATTGCACAAATAAACATTGCCCAACAGAAAACCCCAAGTATTTGGGGAGCTGAAAATAAAGATTAAGGGCCTCAGTACATCTGTGGATGTAATGTGTTTGAGACAGACACTGTTTGGTGTGGTAAGGCTGACCAAGTGGAAGACTCTGATGGAGAGGGTGACCTATGCTGGAAATAGCCAATTTTGCGTGGTAACCATAAAAATTATTAACAATATGGATAAAGCCAAACAAGCTATTACCCAATTAATGAATGAAGGTGATGAGTCTTCAACAATCCCCAAGGTGGATTTTGAAGTAAGAGACTGGATTATTGTCCAAGGAATTGCAATAGAGATTATTTTCATTATTTTAGGTTGCACTCAGTGTAAATTCAATGGGTATAAGCAAAAACCTAAACAAGTACCAAACATTAATGATGGCAAATATATATATATGATTCCCATTCCAAAAACGCACTAGGATCCAGAGTATCATCTTTATGATACCCTTCCTCCACCCCAAGCGGTGGAAAATGGCATTGAAACTGTCCCCACAGATGTTTGACCATCTACATCTGTACCTGTGTGATGGGGTTCATTTACAAAGGGGGGCATGTAGCCTATAAGCTAGCCTGCTTGCTTGCCTATATATCTTTTCTTATAAGTTTCTTATTTTCTTATAGGTTTGATTATTTGTTTTATTAATAGGTTGAGCTAAGGCAAAGTTAACATACATATGTCCGGGACCTTTCACCCAGATAGCAAAGTTAGTATACATATATTCGGGACCTTTCACTTAGATAGGTGATGATGAGCTAACGCATAAGGTCCATGTATGGCTACAACTTTTAACATAGAGGATGCGTAAAGCAGATTGGCATAGGGGCTTTCCTAAATTCACACCCTTTTAAACTTAACAGGTACATCACAACCTGGAACTTGGAAAGAACCAAAATAATCAATTAGGACAGAAACAACAAATGTGATAACTAACCACTAAAGGGCCATGGTAACGAATTGACATATATGATACTAAGTTAAGTTCACTGATGTACTAACCCATAGGAAAAAAGACACTCCAACATTAGTAAGATGAGGAAATACAAATAAGGAAAAGGGGGGAAATCCCCTACTGAATATGCATCAAACATAGTGGTGTCAGCGCAATGTATTATAAAAGTGGCATCCCAGCCTCGGGGCGGTAGGAGAGAGAGATGTAATCCTTGGGAGGTGCCAGAATGATGGCCATTGGCGATGGTGGGGAAGGTGATGGTGATGAGGAAGATGATGGCTAACACTTCAGGTTGTTCTACAGGAGATGGTGTGAGTATCTGGAAGTGCAGATGTACATTCTGTAGTATCTCAATCTTACTAAATTGGAGTGTTTGTGACTGTGCTAAATGTACTAATAAACTATATTTGTAAATATAAAAGAGTTCCTATAGTGTGAGTTGCTGCAACTGTGCATATTGGGGTTCCCAACTACATAACAATTTAAATAATACTGGGCCTGATCTTGGGACAAGAACCTCTCAACTCTCAAAGTGATAACTGGGGATTCTTAAGTAATCTATATAATTAATACACAATCTAAAGATCAGGCAACAGCACCATCACCTCCTCCTGCTTCTCCCCAGGATGGTGGTGGCTGTTTTCTGTTTCTTTGCTACCTTGTTAAGAAGTTTGGGTGTAAAATATTCACCTGGTACCAAGCCAAGCCTCTGTCCTTCTGGCAATGTCCTTCAAAACTACACTGACATCATCTTCCTGAAACGACAGAAAGAGCACATAGCATGGAAATGGGTCACCTTTAAAGCTCATCAAAAATTACATTTCTTTTCCATGGAGAACTTCAACTTGAAAGAAAGAAAGAAAGAAAGAAAGAAAGAAAGAAAGAAAGAAAGAAAGAAAGAAAGAAAGAAAGAAAGAAAGAAAGAAAGAAAGAAAGAAAGAAAGCCCAGTGTTTTCAGGTGAAAACCAAAACCTTTTGGATATTTGTTTCTTCTATGAACAATCACAATTTTTACACCAAAAGGAAAAACAAAACAAAGTTTTGTTGAAAACCCAAACTTTCTTGAAAAACAGTTTTGACAGAACATTTTCAGTGAGCTCTAGTCACCTTTATCCTCCCAGACTTTGCAGGTCCTGCACCCCGCATGGCTAAGCCACACCTACGGATCACGTCCTCCATGCCCAAAATATTTACCAGGTGTCCTGATCCAGCTCCCATTGAAATCAATAGACAAATTCTCACTACACTGGTGTGACAGCAGCTCTAGACTTAAAGCTGATTAAATTCAATGGTGGGGACTGAGCGCGTTGCTATTCAGTTAGACAAGCTGTGGTGGAAAGCCTTGGGTTGGAAACAAGCAATGAAACCCAAGCAAGGCACCTCGCCAAGGCCTTGCAGGAAATTACTAGGGCTGCTCAAAAGTTTCCTTCAGCATTTTTTTCCAATGGAAAATTGGGGTTTTGACTAAATGAAAGTTTCACCAAAGGTGAAATTGACAATTTCAATTTTTTGTCAAGAAACAGAACACACACACCCCTCTACAATTTGCAATTTTGGCCATTTTTTCAGTTTTTAACCATTTCTGGCTGCAAAAATTTTGGGGTTCAGTTGGTGAGATCTGAAAAAATGTCAGTATCTGGGTTTTTGGGTTTTTGATGAAGAGTCAAATTTTTTGACAAGAATTTTGATTAAATTATTTTTTCCTCTTTGTCTAAATTTTCAGGTCTAGTAATTAAGTGTAACACATTAAGTTCCCCTCCCACATACCCCCTCCACCATTCACTCCCCTACAACAATTCCCAGATTCAATTCTAGTGGCCCTTAGATCCCTGTCCCCCAATATTTGACCCCTACCTTTATTTTGTTTTAATTGAAATTTTCCATAAGAAAAACAAAGATTCTCTGACCAGCTAGAAAATATGTCTTAGGAAATAAAAATTAATGGGAGGTGGCCCCATTAACATGCTTGTTGTCTGTTAGCCTTACGTTTATTCCATGACCCTCTGCTAGGCGACTGGTGATCCGCTGGTAGACGCTGCTCAAGAGAAGCTGCAGTGGCACACGAATGTGAGGAACAGGCTCCCGACAAAAATTCCTCAGGGCAAGCATCTCAATGACTTTCTGTGCCAGAGGAGCACAGCTCCCGATGAAGATCTGATGGGCTGTTATCATCTCCAGAACTTTCCTGTACAGATGGGATATAGCGGTATGTTAATAAAAGTCTTTTAAACTACACTATCATTATAGTTTTGGCCCAAGGAGCTGGTATCTAAGAAGATGAGTAATTCTCTCCTCAATACTGTTGCTTTAC
The DNA here is from genome assembly GCA_003942145.1 of Platysternon megacephalum. NCBI lineage: Eukaryota > Metazoa > Chordata > Testudines > Platysternidae > Platysternon > Platysternon megacephalum. The sequence goes on from QXTE01000428.1 coordinate 442,563, forward strand.
AATGACCTGCAAAGGAAAACAAAAATTGGGCTGGCGATGTTTGTGGCCTCTTTAGGATGGATGGTGATTTGTACTGTTCTGTGCTATAGCTGCTTGAACTCAATGCTATTTATGTCAGTCACTTGCAAGACAGCATGTTGTATTTTGTACATGCCTAGAATGTGATATTTGAACATCTATAAAACTACTGATTATAGACTGGAGTGGTTCTTGGTGAATTCATCAACTTGTGGATTGGTTAAGAATAACTACTTATCCAGATCTGAGAGACACTGTCTAAGGTAAAGGTAGACCTGAAAGGAACCTAGTATTAAAAATATAGATTAATAGATTCATAAATTCTGAGGCCAGAAGGACCACTGTGATTATCTGTTCTGACCTCCTGTATAACACAGACCACAGGACTTCCTTGAAACAATTCCTTTTTGAATTACAGCAGATCTTTTAGAAAAACATCCAGTCTTGATTTATACAGTAAATTGCCACTGATGGAGAATCCACCATAGCCCTTGATCAATTCTTCCAATGATTAACTACTCTCACTATTAAAAACTTATGCTATTTCTAGTCTGAATTTGTCTAGCTTCAACATCCAGCCACTGGATCTTGTTATTCCTTTGGGCTGGTCTACACAACCGCGGTAAATCAGTCTTAACTTATGCAACTTCAGTTACGTGAATAGCATAACTGAAGTCGAGGTTGTTAGATCCATTTACCGCGGGGGCTACATTGCGCTGTGTCGATGGGAGAGCGTCTCCTGTTGACTTCGTTTATGCTTCTCAGGGAGGTGGAGTATTGTTAGGATATAGATAATTAAAGCCTGTCTGCAAAGGCCTATACTTTAAGAATTTAGGTGTATTCTTATCACTTAGCTAGTTATAGAGGTATAAAAGAAAGAATCAAAATCACTGTCTGCCTGTGTAAGGGCCTTCTCTCACGGTGACAGTCTGAGGCCCTGTTTTTAAGCTAAGGCCTTTGGCTAAGCAGTGGGAGCAGCCATAAGCTGGGAAGCGTATGGTCATGTCCTCACATTCCAAACTAGTTATACTGAAATAAGGCAATCTGGGGCTGTTAGAAAGGTGATCCGATCTATCACCTCCAGAGAAAGGGAAGAGCCTAGAAGATGTAAAAGGAAATTTAGTTTGATAGTTTTCTGTCTGGTAAGAACTAGGGTGACCAGACGTCCCGATTTTATCGGGACCGTCCCGATATTTCGGTCTCTGTCCCACGTCCCGACCGATCTTTGGTCGGGACGCGGGACAGAGATATCCGCAGGCAGCACTGTGGGTTTTTTTCTCAGCAGCTGGGACTCGCTCGGCTTTTTTTTTGTTTTGCTCAGCCTGCCCCCCTCCCCCCCCATGTGTCCCGATATTTTCTTCCCCTCATCTGGTCACCCTAGGTAAGAACTCACTTATCAATAGACACAGCTGGGAAACCCGTATGTCTTTATAGATGTAATTGTGAAATCCTCACTTCTTTACTGTTGTCACTATAGTTCCCACTTTGCTATGTTTATTTGCATGGTCTCTGTCTGGTTCTGTGATTGTTTCTGTCTGCTGTATAATTAATTTTGCTGGGTGTAAACTAATTAAGGTGGTGGGATATAATTGGTTAGTTAATCATGTTACAATATGTTAGGATAGGTTAGATAGATTTCAGTAAAATGATTGGTTAAGGTATAGCTGAGAATATTACTATATAAATTAGGGGCAAACAGGAAGTAAGTTGGGATTTGAAAATAAGGAAAAAGGAACTTGGATTTAAGCTTGCTGGAAGTTCACCCCAATAAACATCGAATTGTTTGCACCTTCGGACTTCGGGTATTGTTGCTCTCTGTTCATGCGAGAAGGACCAGGGAAGTGAGAGGGTGAAGGAATAAGCCCCCTAACAAGTATACAAATTGATGGGAGAGTGCTCTTCTATTGATTTAGCATGTCTTCACCAGACTCGCTAAATCGACACTCGCTGCATCAATTACAGCAGTACCGATCTACCAGCAAGAATAGACGAGTCCTCTATTCTCAAATTGCTGTTCCCCAGGCAGATACTTATAGATGGTGATCAAGTCACCTCATAACCTTCTCTTTGTTAAGCTAAATAGATTGAGCTCCTGGAATCTCTCACTATAAGTCCTTTACATCCTTTAATAATTCTCCTGGCCCTTTTTTGAACCCTCTTGAATTTCTCAAAATTAGTACGCTCACACTCCCTGGACTCAATAAAAGGGGTTATCGCAATGAAATCCCACTCCAATATTGCCTATAACATTTATCAAATTGGCAAATTTAGTTTACTAGGTTTCAGCTTTAAAATCTAAAATCAGCAAATTCATAACATAGACACTCCCCCCATTCACCACAAAACCTTAACAGTGACTTCGTAAACCTTATGACTTCATGACCTTCTTCATGATCAGTTATAGTTATAACAACAGCCCAGCACATCTAACTTGCATGTGGCCCATGTGTCTGTGAAATGTTTCTGCCTCAACACTGCTGAACTCAAAGGAAAATGAGACAATTCACCAGGGATGATTATTTTCTCTCTCATTATTCTCTCCGTGTCGATTCATTATTCATCAATTCACCATGAAAAATGCAAATAGAACTCAGAGTTTAGAACTTGTGTTTGTTTTTTCCTGTTAATCTGAACTCTACCACCCAGCCTGAACCACGGTGCGGCTACCTCTGCACCAAATGATGAAGGATTTTTAAAAATCAATTAATTAAATAAATAAATTCATGAAAAATATAAATACAGAAGAAACCCAGATAATAATCCCTGGCTCTGACATATCATTTTTTCAGCTGTAGAGCTCGCACTGGAAATAAAGTGTAAATGTTTAACTGTGAGAGTAATTAACTGTTAGAACAATTTACCAATGGTCATGGTGGATTCTCCATCATTGGCAATTTTAAAATCAAGATTAAAAGGTTTTCAAGATGATTGGCTCTAGTTCAAATAGGAATTAATTCACAGAAGTCCTGTGGCCTCTATTATACAGGAATCAGACTAAATGATCACAATGGTCTTTTCTGGCCTTGGGATCTATGAATCAAAGCACTCTGAGGCCACATCCTTATCCCCATGTTACAGACGGAGGAACCGAGGCATGAGGGGGTGAAGTGATTTGCCCAAAGTCTCCCAGCAAACCAGTGGCATAGCCAGGAATAGAAGCCAGGTCTTCTGGGACTCAGGTCAGTTGCTCTAACCACTAGCCCACACAATCTTCATTGGTACAACTCCATTTGGAGCCAGCAAGCCAAGTGCTTCCAAATCATTATACCACAAATAATGATATTACATTTTGCGAAACAAAAGAACTAAAACGTTCTTTTACAGAATATTTCTCTTGTAGACTCACGTTTGCTTCTCTTCTTCCTGCCTCAGCTGAGCGAAAGGCAGCGTGTCTTGTGAAGTTAAAGGGTCCTTTGCCTTTTCAAATGGGTCCCTTTGAACTGCATACAGCAAAGGAAGCAGCCAGACCCAACACGTGCTCTTAGAGTCTTTGGAGCTTTGGATGCAAACATGCTTCAGAGCTAAAATACACTCCCTGCAATGACAGGGATGCAAAATGTTAAACAAACAAAAAATTCCTCATATTCAGACAAACCGTATCCACAGCTATGTCAGTGCAGCTCTTCATGAGTTTAAGCTTCCGCTGCAAGCTGGATCGATGGCTGGACAGTAGGGTGAAGATACTGCATGCTCCTGTACACATAGGGCCAAGGTTGTTCTGAGCGCTGCATGAAAAGTAATTTTTTTGTTCCAAAATATTGTGGGGGGGGGGGGGAACCTTTGGTTCAGATTGAACCAAATTATAAAATTCCCCAAAAATTCAACAAATCCAAAAAGTCCATTTTGGGTCAAAGGAAACATGGCGCTCAACCCAAAACTGTTGTTTCCAGGCATTTTAAAGGCCTAGGCACAAAACAGCCAGAGAAGGGTGTGCCGCCTCTTTCATAACCTTTAGTCCAGTAGTGAGGGCACTCACCTGTGAGGTAGGAGACCCACATTTGAATCCCCACTCTGGAATGGGGATGTTGCTCCCCGGTGAGAGCCCTAACTGCTAGGCTATTCGGTGTTGGCTCTCTCTGGCAGGGCCGGCGCTCCCATTAGGCGACCTAGGCGGTTGCCTAGGGCACTGCTATTTTGGGGGCACCTGCGCCCCCGCCACCCGTAGAAATTTGGGGGCGGGACCTTCCGCCGCCGCTGTTGGGGGCGGGATTTCGGGGGCGGGACCTTCCGCCGCCTAGGGCGCCGGCAAAGCTGGCGCCGCTACTGCTCTCTGGTAGAGCCTTTGTATAAAATACTTGAATAGTCATTGGACCAGATAAAACACACAAGAAAGAATGACTCTATAGCCTGGTGGTTAAAGCACTCCCCTGAGACGTGGGAAAGCTAAATTCAAGTCCCCCTGTTCCAATGTTTCCTGCTATAACAGGGGTTTAGCAAGAGATTACTTCCCCCAAGGGTGAACATTTGAAACCAGTTTGCTTTGAATCAACATTGGCACTTGTAATGCCATTTGAAATCAAAATGTTAAATCAAAAAGAAAATTTTGTTTCGACTCACATTTTTAAAATGAAAAATGTCACCTCAAACTGTTAAAACATTTTATTTCAATCAGAAAATAACCATGTTTTCTGTTGTGACATTTCCCAATAGAAAATGTTCAGAACTTTTCATTGCATGAAAATTTTCAGGATGTTGACTTTTTGTCCTGCTTTGTAAATTCTGTTTTCTGATACTAAGATTGCGGTAGCTTGAGAGCTGGCAGATGTTCCACCCCTCACATCTGTATATCCATCTTCCGGGGATTCAATGGGCATTCTACAAACCACAGGTTCAAGAGTCCAGCACCTAAAACCATCACAGAAAACTGAGGTTTGGGATCTTTTGTGTCAATCACCTTCATGCAGATGGGGCAGCCCTGCCAGAGCTCTTACCCATCTGGAGGTAGTATCACTAGCAGTCAACTCATAGGTGCCGACTCCGGGGGTGCTCCAGGGATGGCGCACCCATGGAAAAAAAAAGGGGGCTTGGCACCCATCGGCAGCTAAGCTCCCCCCATCCACCCTACTCCCACCCACCTGTGGTCCCCGCCAATCAACTCCTCCCCCTCCCTCCCAATGCATTCTGAACAGCTGTTCAGGAGGGGGAGGAGCGGGGATGGGGCATGCTCTGGGGAGAGGCAGAAAGAGTTGGGGCCTTGGGAGAAGGGGTGGAGTGGGGGCAGGGCTGGGAGTGGAGCAGGGGTGGGAAGAGGCGGGGCAGGATGATGGGGGCTTGGGGGAAGGGATGGAATTGGGGCGGGGTCTGGGGCTGGATGGGATTTGAACACCCCCAGGGAAAATTAGAAGTCAGCGCCTGTGAGCCAACTTGAGACCTGTTCCTTGGAAGCACTAACCCTCTGCTCCCATTGACTTTAAGGCTGTCAGATCTGATGGCGAGTCTGTTTCCATCAGCCTAGCATTATAAGAGGGCTAGGACTCTCATTACCTGCCACACAGCAGCCCCTAAATTTGGTCTTGCTGGTTGGGATCACAGTTTCTAGGTGCTACTGCAGTACAAATAATACATTATAGTAACTGTCACCCTGGGGTTAACCTTGAAGAGGGTGATCCCAGGCTGAGCCTCTTTATATATAATGAAAACCCATAAATAATTAAGTCTCCTACTTTTTGATCTGTGTGCTCTGCAAACATGTCATTTAAAGGGAAGGGAATGTGCTACCTTTAAAACCACAGGCAGAGTTCAAGCAAATAAAATGACATATAGCGGGAGAGTTAGATAGATATTACCTTTTTCTTGGTTCTTTCAGGTTCGTGAATTTGCCTTCCTGCATTTCAACGTTTTTGGCCATTTGTTCAATCTTGCTCATGGCTGCTGCACTGATATGGATATTGTGGTGAACGATTGTGCATAACGCAAAGAGGAGAACATCCATCGCTGAAATGGTAGTATGCCGAAATCTGGGGTTTCCGAGTACATTTTCAATGAATTTGCGGATGTAATCATACACCTAGACAAACACAGTAACAATGTTGTACATTTTACCGGAAGTGTCAGACGTGTCTGAAATAAAGTTCTCCCAGCATCATCTCAGCTGCATTGGCCAGTGGATGAGGATGGATGATGGAGGAGGTATTTGCCATTACTCACAGAGTGGAAAGGTAGCCTTGAGGCTGAAAGCACTACCCTGGCATTCAGGAGACTCATATTCCATTCCTCCCTTTGCCACAGATTCCCTGTGTGATCTTGGTCTTCTGTTTGGGGAGGCTTACATGCGAGTGCCGGAAGCTCCCTAGAAGTGGGGGGGCTCCGGAACCTGGACTGTGGCCCTGCTCCCTGAGGTCCCCTTACCAGCTGCTTGCTCCGTTCCACCTCTTCCTCAAGACCCCCTCCTGCCTGCTCCTCTCCACCCCCTCAAAAAGCTGAGCCCCCTCTTTGAATTACAATTTTTGGTTGCTCCCCCTGCAACCCAGACAGGCTGGGTGGCCCACTGAGGTGAGTCAGGGGGTGGAGGTGGCATGGGACTGGCCCGGGCCACCTGGCATGGGACTGGCCCGGGCCACGCTTGCCTCCCCTGAACTTTTCTCCGCACTCCCCTAGGGGGGTACATGCCACAGTTTGAAAACCTTTATACTAAATATAATGCCATTGTCCGCCATTACAGAATTTTTCTTGCATACCCCCCGATGAGAGCTCATGTACCCCATACCCCAGTTTGAAAAGCACTGCTTTAAACAGTCGGTGAGCCCTCTAATGGTGCTCACTGTGTTCTTTGTTTTAGAAACCCCCAGAAACTAGTCAGAGCAGCCATGTGTGTGTAGCTGAGCCTGGTGTATCTGTGTACAGTGAGTAAACATGGTTATTTGGGACCCAGCTGTGCCTGTCTGGTTTCTTCATATTGTTACTGTGTAAAGAGCAAGTGACACAACAGACGGTGTCTGCCCGAAGAGAGGTTTAGGTATTGGGTCATAATTAGGGCTGCAGGTTCGTCATGCTGCAGAAAAAGTCACAGATACTGTGATTTCTCAGTTTGTCAATGACTTCCTGAAGGAAGGCTCTAGGCCTGGGGCTGATGGCAGCATGTGACGGAGAGGTGGCAGGGCCAAACCTGAGCGAGTGGTGCTACAACCCCAAGGTCCAGGTCACAACGCCCAGAGTGGGGAACCGGGCCCAGCCCCCCAGGACACAGGAGCTGCCACTGCATGTGCCTGGGCGGGGTGCAGGGCAGGCTCGCTCTCTCCAAGCTGAGGTTAGGGTTGCAGTGGTGGAGCAGAGGGCGCCGCTGTGGGTGGTCAATGCCCCCTCATTTGTCAGGGCATCGTGTATCCAAATTCATGGAGCGGACACTAACCCTGTGACTTTTACAAAATGTACCATGACTGCTCTGTGACTTCTGATAAACAATGCCATGACACATCTGCAGCCCTTGCCATGATGAATGAGATTTCACCAAATCTAAAGCCAGAGGCAGCTTGTAGGATCCAGCGTACAAGAATAGACTCTGAAAATCAGGTCCAAAGCTGGTGAAATGATGCTGGTGGCAGCCCAATCCAGCTCCCCTTAAAGCAGACGGAAATCCTTCCATTTCAACCGGAGTTAGACTGGGCTGTTAGGATCTCATCCAAAACCCATGGAAAGTCAATGGAAAGTCTCCCATAACTCCAATGGGCTTTGGAGCAGGGCACAAGGCTGGAGAGGAAAAGAGCAGCAAATATAACGCTCGGTTTGTAATGATTCTCTGATCACTGTCAATGCACCATGTGGAGGTAGAGCTAGCTCCAGAGAGGTTCAGTGGGGGCCTTTCCAGCTATTGTGGAGCTGCCATGAGAGATGGGCATTGCTCACTTACCTTTAACGCATCAATGTCAGTTTTGAGATAACTTATTTTTTGCTCTGAATCCCCGATGATGTTGGTTTTCAAGCACTCCTTGTAGCAGTCAAGCTTCCTTTCCACATCACCGAAGTCCTTCCGGTGAGAAAGGTCTTGGAGAAGCTCATCTTCCAGGAACTGCAGGATAGACTCACTAGCAGTCTCTTTGGACTTTCCTATCAATACAGAGACAGACTGGGACTGACAGATGTCATCAAATTGGGTCCACACTCCTAGTGAGAAACAAACATTTGCAAATCTTCAAATAAATGTTTGTAAACCTTCAAACTTCCAAAGGCGGCAGTTTGCGGGACCAAGCAGTCCACAATCTGTCACAGGGTTAATGGTTTCATTTTCCATTTGACAGTGCTGCTTGTGCCATTCAGTTAATAGATTCCAAGACCGGCAAGGCTCTTTGTGTCCATCCAGCCTAGTCTCTTGCCTAACCCAGGCCAGAGAATCTCCCCGCAGTGATTCATAGAAATCATAGAAACACAGGACTGGAAGGGACCTCAAGAGGCCATCAAGTCCAGTCCCCTGCACTCCTGGCAGGACCAAGCACCATCTAGACCAGGGGTCCCCAACGCCGTGCCCGCGGGCGCCATTGCACCCGCCGGGGGGTGTAAGTGCTCCGCCGGCAGCGCTGGGGTGGGTTTTTTTTGTTTGTTTTTTTGCTCTGCCGGCAGCGCTCGGGGTGTTTTTTTGTTTTTTTTTGTTTTTGCTCCGCCGGCAGCGCTCGGGGTGTTTTTTTTTGTTTGTTTGTTTTTGCTCCGCCGGCAGCGCTCGGGGGTTTTTTTTGGTTTTTTTTTGGCGCCCGCTGGCAGCGCTCGGGTTTTTTTTGTTTTTTTTTGGCGCCCGCCAGAAGGAAAAGGTTGGGGACCACTGATCTAGACCATCCCTGACAGGTGTCTGTCCAACCTGCTCTTAAAAATCTCCAGTGATGGAGATTCCACAACCTCCCTAGGCAATTTATCCCAGTGCCTAACCACCCTGACAGTTAGGAAGTTTTCCCTAATGTCCAACTTAAACCTCCCTTGCTGCAATTTAAGCCCATTGCTTCTTGTCCTATCAGCAGAGGTTAAGGAGAATAATTTTTCTCCCTCCTCCTTGTAACAACCTTTTACACGCTTGAAAACTATTATCATGTCCCCTCTCAGTCATCTCTTTTCCAGACTAAACAAACCCAGTTGTTTCAATCTTCCCTCGTAGGTCATGTTTTTCTAGACCTTTAATCATTTTTGTTGCTCTTCTCTGGACTTTCTGCAATTTGTCCACATCTTTCCTGAAATGTGGTGCCCAGAACTGGACACAATACTCCAGTTGAGGCCTAATCAGCGTGGGGTAGAGCGGAAGAATTACTTCTCATGTCTTGTTTTCAATACTCCTGCTAATACAGCCCAGAATGATGTTCGCTTTTTTTGCAGCAGTGTTACACTCCTGGCTCATATTTAGCTTGTGGTCCACTATGATCCCTAGATCGCTTTCTCTCTGGGAATGGTTTTCCAAGCAGTTATGCACCCACCTTATAGTAGCTCCATCTAGGTTGTATTTCCCTAGTTTCTTAATGAGAAGGTCATGCAAGACAGTATCAAAAGCCTTACTAAAGTCTAGATATACCACATCTACCGCTTCCCCCCTATCCACAAGGCTTGTTACCCTGTCAAGGAAAGCCATCAGGTTGGTTTGACATGATTTGTTCTTGACAAATCCATGCTGACTATTGCTTATCACCTTATTATCGTCTAGATGGTTGCAAATGGATTCCTTAATTATTTGCTCCATTATCTTTCTTGGTACAGAAGTTAAGCTCACTGGTCTGTAATTCCTGCATCTGTCCCAGTAACTACTGGCTGAGCTAGAGTGGAGCTTTGAGAAAGAGATGCCCCATCTCCATTGACAGACTCCCTGTGAGGGAGAATCCACCCCGTCCCTGGGGGAGCTGTTCCAGTGGTTCATTCCCCTCCCTGGTAAACAGAGGCCCCTTATTTCCAGCCTGAATTTGTCTCCCACCAGCTCCCAGCCATTGGCTCTCACTCTGCCTTTGTTTGTGAGGTCAAACCGCCCTCTCCTCTCAGAAATCTCTTCCTCCCATTGGTGCTCGTATACCAGGAACATGTCACCTCTTAACCTTCTCTTGGATAAACAAAATAACATCAAGCTCCTTCAGTCTCTCACTTTAAGTTTTCCCAGACCTCGAATCGTTCTCGTAGCTCTTCTCTGAGCCCTCAACAATTGGTCGAAGTCCTTTTGGAAGTCCAGGACAGTGTGGATACCAGCACTGGACTTGAGTCTAGAGGAGATGGCCAGGCCATAGTTCCACCTCCTTCCCATGTCCCCGCTGGCATTATCAGACTAACACAAAGGAGGCGATATGCTGCAGCTCATGAAGGTGTGTAGATTCATAGAGTCCAAGGCCGAAAGGGACCACTGTGCTCATCTAGTCTGATCTCCTGTATAACACAGGCCAGAGAACTTCCCTGAAATATTCCTAAACCTGTGACTTGTACAGCTTTTAGAAAAAAACCCTTACACAAAGGATTGGGCACATTCCCCACATGCACCTGGGATGTCTGAGAGGTACAGTAGCTCCCCAAACAAAATATTTTCCCGATCCCTCCAAATTATGGGCTACATTTAAAAGGAACAGTATCATTCATTATTTATTGGGCTGCTCAAAAATGTTTCCACTTTCATTCATTTTCGATGTGAAATTAGCTTGTCAACCACACAAAAACCTGCACTGAGAATGTCCTATTTCCTTGATTTTTTTTAAATTTTCATTGGAAAACCCAAACCCTGAAAACTGAACATTTATGACTGACACTCTCACATTTTTCAGATTTCAGCAAATAATATATATATTATGAAAAATCAAATTTGTCCTTGAAGCAAAAGCCCCATTTTCTAACCAGCTCTAATTATTTACATTGTAGAAGCACCTGAAAGCTTCAGGCATGGACCAGGATCCCACTTATTATAGTCCCCTGCCCCAAAGAGCTCACAGTCGTACCCATCGGGTAGTGATCGATCTATCGGGGATCGATTTATCGTGTCTAGTGGAGACGCGATAAAATCAATCCCCGATAGCTCTGCCGTCGACTCCGCAACTCCACCGCGGCGAGAGGTGGAAGCGGAGTCGACGGGGGAGCAGCAGCGGTCAACTCGCCGCCGTCCTCACGGCCAGGTAAATCGAGCTAAGATACGCCGACGTCAGCTACGCTATTCACGTAGCTGAAGTTGCGTATCTTAGGTCGACCCCCCTCCCTAGGGTAGACCTAGCCCAAGTAACACCCAGCAATGACCATGAAGATTCTGTGCTAGAACACTCACTGCACATACTGGCAAGCTGCCCACGTTTTCCATTTAGTCAGCCTGATTTTCATGCCACTGTAAATCAGAAATGATTCCACTGAAGTCAATGACATTACAGTCAGACTCACGTGCACCTTCCGCATTTTCCACAGGGCTAAATGTGATTCTTACCTCCTGCTTTGATGGCTGATTCGGGCACAACTAGAACTCGGTGAAACTCTGCCTTTTCATTTTTGTGGGTTGTTTTATAAATATGTTCTAATTGAATTGCTCTTGTACCACTGTAGATGTCAATAGCCCCATATTTATAATAGATGGGTTGTCTGCTTCGTAGAGCCGAAACAGGAATTGTTGCTTGGCCTACGACAAGGAACCCACAGTTATTCTTGAACCTAGGAAATTAAAACACAACAGAAGAGTTGACTGTTTATTTTAAATCATAAAGAGTTTTATTTTAAATAAACTAAATAGTAAACATATTATATAACAGTAATGATTTAATTAATATAATTGAGTATTTAATATATAATATTAACTATTTAAATAATAGTAAATAAAATAATATTTAAATCACATAAAATATATTTGTTTAGTTTAAATGAAGAGTTTACTTTAAATCAAAGTCAATAGCAACCTCCCCTTACCCTCAGTGGGATCATGATAAAACCCAAATAAGGCCTCAGTTCTGCAATGAGGTCAGGGCGACAAGACCAGAGTTACCAGCACTCAGAATGTTACTGCAAACTGAGAATCTCAGCTCTCATTAAAACAAAAAGTAGATTCTAGCCCTCACGACTGCAGAGAAAAGCTTGAAAATGTGACTGATAGCCCTGTAAAGGCTCAGGAACCAGAAGATAAATAAAATGAACCCATGAGATTTATTTTGTAAAAAATCTCATGAGTTTTAAGCTAATCTCATGATTTTCGAGGCCTTTCTCATTATTTATTAGCTGAGAACCTCAGCTTTCTTTTCTTTCTTTTTTTAAAGTAAGTTGCTAGCCCTCACAGTTGGTGAGAAAAGCTTGACATTGCGGATGCTAAATGCACCAGGAAGCCAACAGAAAGAAACTCCAGATTTAACATGTTTTTACATCTCATGACTTTTAAGCCAATTTTAAGATGGGGGGGGGGGCTTGTAGGAACAATTGTTTTTAATTGAGTTGGGATATTAGCATAAGCAATGGAGCTGAAGTATGTGACAAAAAATGAGATCACGAGAAAGAAGAGTCATTATATAAAACTTGCAGTTGACCCTTTAAAATGCCATTGTTATCTTATTTGAGGTTTGGGCTGAAGTAATAGAAATAAAACACAGATAATTGAGTACCGGGTGCAATAAATAATTGGCTACATGCATTTGTTTTATGTATTGTAGTGGGGCAGCTGCCCCACTCCCTGAGAATTTAGGCTGCAGCAGGCCAGTGGACCTGCGCAGATGGACAGCCAATGAGAAAAGGGCTTATTCAGAGCCAATCAGGGCCCGGCTTGGAGGCAGCCAATCAGGGCCAGGCTCAGCCCTATAAAAAGGCTGCTCAGGGAGGGAGCAGTCAGTCTGTCCCAGGCCTTCGATAGGGGAAGGTCTGTCTCCAGAGCTGGGAGATTAGCACCTGGGACAGTGCAGTGCTGGGCAGGCCTGGGGGAGCAGAAGGGAACTCCAGCCCGGTGTCTGCCAGGCTGCAGTCCCTGAGGGGAAGGGCCTAGCTGGTGCGAGGGGCCGAAGGGGAAATGGCCCAGGGACGTGGACAGACGGAGGGAGAGAAGGAGGGCAGGACGGCTGCCACTAGAGGGTCCCTGGGTGGGGATCCAGGGTAGTGGGCGGGCCTGAGTTTCTCCCTTGCCTTACACCCGGCCGACGGTAGTGTCCGTCTTGGGCTGCACCAACCCCCTACCAAGAGGGGTGTGACTTTGGGGCTGCAGTAGCCCACATTGGCCAGGGTGCAGAGAGACAGTGGATTGACCCACACACACCCCGGAAGGGGGTGTGGATGGACTGAGGGGCACTGCCGGAGGGCAGTGGTCCTGAAGAGGACGCCATGAGCTGGTGAGCGATGCGGGCTCAGACACCAACCGAGGGCGAGACGACGGATGGGACACCACCAGGAGGGGGTGCTCCACTGGACAGAGCTAATTCCCGAGACGACCAGTAGGAGGCGCCAGGTGGTGAGTCCCAACCGTGTCACATGTATTATTAAAAAAACTGCTTCATCTGGCGTTAGCTAAGGTGAGCTAATGGCCAGTGACATCACATGTTTGTTACAGGGTATAAAAAAAGTAAACTCTTGAAGGGCTCATTGCTAACACCTGCCTGACCAAGCTGGAGCTGACCAATATGGGGTTAAGCACCCCTGGGTTTAGCCCATTTGTAAGTATCTTGATCAAATGCTTATAAATGTTTTGTTACTGTTTGGCTATAGAACATTTCTTCTTTAGGCTTTTAAGGCATGTTTAGAGGAATCGTATAGGTACCATTTGGCATTTGGATTTAATAAAGGAATTTATGGTTCAGTTAGTATCGTGGTAACACCCTGCATAAATAACAATTCCAACAGGCCTGTATTCACGATTCTTTAAAGCTTGGTGATGGCGATACTGCAAGATTGAGGCCTAATTCAATCAACTTGGTAATGATAAAGACACATATATAACGAGCCTGATTGTTCTCTCGGTTAAACCAGTGTTACTCCATTACTCCAGGAACTTTAATGGACTTCTCTGGATATGCACCATCATAGGCTGGGTGCAGGGTTTGCATCTGGAATGTTCAGCACTCAGACCATAAGCCTCTACCTTGAGCTGAAGGACTCAGGCAGATTCTGACAGGTATTTAGACACCTCGCAATGCAGATTTTCAAAATCCTGCTGGGTGCCTATCTGCATTGTTAGGGCCAAATTCTTACAGGTGCCTAAGTTCTGCTCTCCATGCAGAAGTTGCTCGAGATGAACTAAAGTGTGTTACCTACGGACAACCACTGCCTAACATAACACAGACAGGAAAGCAGCAGAGGCAGAGCAGGCTGAAGGGACTGGCCGTCAGAGTGCACTCGGAGAGGAAACATGCACTCGGAGAGGAAACAAGGGTAATGTCGTGGTGGGAGTCTGCTACAGACCCCCAGACCAGGGGGATGAGGTGGACGAGGCTTTCTTCCAGCAACTAACAGAAATTGCTAGATCACAGGCCCTGGTTCTCATGGGTGACTTTAATCACCCTGATATCTGCTGGGAGAGCAATACAGCAGCTCACAGACAATCCAGGAAGTTTCTGGAAAGTGTAGGGGACAACTTCCTGGTGCAAGTGCTGGAGGAACCAACTAGGGGAAAAGCTTTTCTTGACCTGCTGCTCACAAACAGGGAAGAAATAGTAGAGGAAGCAATAGTGGATGGGAACCTGGGAGGCAGTGACCATGAGATGGTCGAGTTCAGGATCCTGATACAAGGAAGAAAGGAGAGCAGTAGAACAGAGACCCTGGACTTTAGAAAAGCAGACTTTGACTCCCTCAGGGAACTGATGGGCAAGGTCCCCTGGGAGAATAACATGAGGGGGAAAGGAGTAGAGGAAAGCTGGCTGTATTTTAAAGAAACCTTATTGAGGTTGCAGGAACAAACCATCCCCATGTGTAGGAAGAAAAGTAAATATGGCAGGCGACCAGCTTGGCTTAACAGTGAAATCCTTGCTCGTCTTAAACACAAAAAAACAGCTTACAAGAAGTGGAAGATTGAACAAATAACCAGGGAGGAGTATAAAAGTATTGCTCAGGCATGCAGGTGTGAAATTAGGAAGGCCAAATCACACTTGGAGTTGCAGCTAGCCGGAGATGTTAGGAGTAACAAGAAGGGTTTCTTTAGGTATGTTAGCAACAAGAAGAAAGTCAAGGAAAGTGTGGGCCCCTTGCTGAATGAGGGAGGGAACCTAGTGACAGAGGATGTGGAGAAAGCTAGTGTACTAAATGCTTTTTTTGCCTCTGTCTTCACAGACAAGGTCAGCTCCCAGACAGCTGCACTCTGCAGCACGGTATGGGGAGGAGGTGACCAGCTCTCTGTGGAGAAAGTAGTAGTTCGGGACTATTTAGGAAAGCTGGACGAGCACAAGTCCATGGGGCCGGATGCGCTGCATCCGAGGGTGCTAAAGGAGTTGGCCGATGAGATTGCGGAGCCATTGGCCATTATCTTTGAAAAATCATGGCGATCGGGGGAGGTCCCGGACGACTGGAAAAAAGCTAATGTAGTGCCCATCTTTAAGAAAGGGAAGAAGGAAGATCCAGGGAACTACAGGCCAGTTAGTCTCACCTCAGTCCCTGGAAAAATCATGGAACAGGTCCTCAAGGAATCAATCCTGAACCACTTAAAGGAGGGGAAAGTGATCAGGAACAGTCAGCATGGATTCACCAAGGGCAAGTCATGCCTGACTAACCTAATTGCCTTCTATGATAAGATAACCGGCTCTGTGGATGAGGGGAAAGCAGTGGATGTGCTATTTCTGGACTTTAGCAAAGCTTTTGATACAGTCTCCCACAGTATTCTTGCCAGCAAGTTAAAGAAGTATGGGCTGGATGAATGGACGGTAAGGTGGATAGAAAACTGGCTAGATGGTCGGGCTCAACGGGTAGTGATCAATGGTTCCTTGTCTAGTTGGCAGCCGGTATCAAGTGGAGTGCCCCAAGGGTCGGTGCTGGGGCCGGTTTTATTCAATATCTTCATTAACGATCTGGAAGATGGTGTGGACTGCACCCTTAGCAAGTTTGCAGATGACACTAAACTGGGAGGAGTGGTTGATACGCTGGAGGGTAGGGATAGGATACAGAGGGACCTAGACAAATTAGAGGATTGGGCCAAAAGAAATATGATGAGGTTCAACAAGGACAAGTGCAGAGTCCTGCATTTAGGACGAAAGAATCCCATGCACTGCTATAGACTAGGGACCGAATGGCTGGGCAGCAGTTCTGCAGAAAAGGACCTAGGGGTTACGGTGGACGAAAAGCTGAATATGAGTCAACAGTGTGCCCTTGTTGCCAAGAAGGCTAATGGCATTTTGGGTTGTATAAGTAGGGGCATTTCCAGCAGATCGAGGGATGTGATCATTCCCCTCTACTCAGCACTGGTGAGGCCTCATTTGGAGTACTGTGTCCAGTTTTGGGCCCCACACTACAAGAAGGATGTGGATAAATTGGAGAGAGTCCAGCGGAGGGCAACAAAAATGATTAGGGGGCTGGAGCACATGACTTACGAGGAGAGGCTGAGGGAACTGGGATTGTTTAGTCTGCAGAAGAGAAGAATGAGGGGCGATTTGATAGCTGCTTTCAACTACCTGAAAGGGGGTTCCAAAGAGGATGGATCTAGACTGTTCTCAGTGATAGAAGATGACAGAACAAGGAGTAATGGTCTCAAGTTGCAGAGGGGGAGGTTTAGGTTGGACATTAGGAAAAACTTTTTCACTAGTAGGGTGGTGAAGAACTGGAATGGGTTACCTAGGGAGGTAGTGGAATCTCCTTCCTTAGAGGTTTTTAAGGTCAGGCTTGACAAAGCCCTGGCTGGGCTGATTTAGTTGGGTTTGGTCCTGCTTTGAGCAGGGGGTTGGACTAGATGACCTCCTGAGGTCCCTTCCAACCCTGAGATTCTATGATTCTATGATTCTATGATGTCAGACAAGAATTTAGGAGAATGGTCACCCTAGATTTTCTGACAGCAAATGTGAAAAATCGGGACAGGGGCTGGGGGATAATAGGAGCCTATATAAGAAAAAGACCCAAAAACCGGGACTGTCCCTACAAAATTGGGACATCTGGTCACCCTAAAGAAGATCTGACCCCCCACACCAGTCCCCCACCACTCAGAAAATGGAATAAGCAAAAGAATGTACAGGTGGTCAAAAAATCACCATGTTTGAAACCTTGTGACAAACATTAAGGTCTAGTCCCCACTGTATGCTGCATGGATGGCTGCTCCGGGGGAGTCCCTGATCCCAAGGCCAGTTTTATGCCAAGCCCGGCCACGTTTAGAGCAACCTGCGTAATTCCTTTATTCCTCCTTTTTTATTTTGGTCTTTCTCCTGCTGCTGCTGCTATTTCTTTTTCATGTGGTCTCCCTCTCACATTGGAGGTGGATGTTTGGCACTTTTGCCAAAACCTTCCTTATCAACCATGTGCAATTGGACAAGAGAGAGAGTGCTTAGGGGTCAAGCTGTTAAAAGTAACCCACACAGATTCGTAGATGTCAAAGCACTGTGCCCGTCAGCCTGGCTTCCTGCTTAACCCAGGCCAGAGAATCTCACCCAACGATTCCTGCATCCAGCCCAAAAACTTCTGGGTGAGCTAAAGTGAAGCTTTGAGAAAGAGACGCCCAGTAATGGAGAATCTACCTCAGCCCTACGTAACTGCATTAATTTCCCTCAAAGCTTCATGTTTCCTGGAGTCTGGCTTTCCCACCGGGTTTGACATGTCACCTTGATTAACCACCTAGGCCAAAGTTGTCAGACACAGCCACTGATTGCAAGTGCCTCCGTTTTGGGGGAAGCAGGGCTGACATGAGGCACCTTGGGCCTGATTTACAGGAGTACAAGCCCCTGCAGCCCCCACAGACTGTAATTAGGGCTGTGGCCCACCTCACTCACAGCAACTGAGGCACTCGTGCTCCAGGGCTACCTTGGAAAATGTTGGCTTCAGATCAGTGGATTATATAGAGGCCAAATCCTCAGCCCCCATCTCCTTCCTGCTGTATAACCCGCTGGTGAGCGAGTATTAAGAGTCTCCTCTGTGCCAATCCACACAGGAAATGAGACTACTATAGCCACCGGCTAGGAGGTGTTAGTTCAAGCTGTAGCAGCATGGGCTTTTCATTCCGGAGGTTCCCTGATTCAATCCCAGTGTGTTGACTCCTACACTCCTCCCATGGCTCACAGGAGATGGATACACCACTACCCCTGCTGCAGGGATATAGCTAGCTGTCATAACTGGCTCTGTGCCACTCCATTTTGACTCCTGGACCTACCCATAGTGGACATTAAAGGGGGAGTGGCAGGTCATTTTGCTCCCCAGCAATCCCAGGCTGCTTGTTCCAGTCCATACAAGTTAGAGCTGCCCTAAGTTGTGCCAGGGGCCAAGCCACCCCAGGACTGCTCCTAGGAGTGGGGGAACAGAGAGGTGACAGTTGCCAGTGTCTCCCCCCACAGGGGTGCCAAATGGAGCTCTGGTGGTGGACATTTGATTCTGCCCTTGCATTTCACCATGGCTGCCCCTCCTGAGTAATGGAGTAACATTCCCAGTGCAAGTTGGTTTCTACAGGCCAGTGGTGCCTTTACCTGTGGGATTTCCCTACCTGCTGCCTGAAATGTGTCTCATTATCTTCCCCCCACCAAGAAAGATCAAATGACCCATCAGTGTAATCCAACTCTGGCATCGTTTTACCTTTTTTTCATCCTAGCAATTTCTTGGTATCTCCTGGGACCATTGTAGGCTGCAACAACAATCTTGTTAAGATTTTCATCAAACACAACATTTTTAGACCATACGACAACAAACTCCAGAGTCATCATGTCCTCCCCGGAGCATCTTGTGTTTGGAAAATATGGATTCTCCAATAAAATGCTAGAAAAAAATGAAAATGGCATAAGATCATCTCTGTGCCATCTTCCACGCCACACCCCCCCAGGCATGAAAACCCTCAGCATCTAGACCCCTCCCCTCTCCCCAACTCTGCCCAAAAGAGAGGAGAGATGATTTGGAGTTAAGGCAGGGAATTGGGACTTAGGGGATCTGGGTTCAGATCTTGCATAACTTTAGGCAAGAGATTCCATCTGCCCCTGCCCTCCCTTGCCCCCTTAGCCTTCTTAGTAATCACCTCCAAACAAAACCTACCCTAAACAAAAACACGTGGCACTAACGTGACATTTGCCAACCATCTCTCTGCTGTATGTTGCATCCCAACTCCTCCCCTGTCCTATCTACTTAAATTACTAGCCCTTTGGGGCAGGGCCTGTCTCTATCTGTGTAGCACAATGGAGCCCAACTTTGGTTGGTCCCTAAGTACTACTGTAGTAAATACTAATACCCTGTGGCTCAGTTCCCCATCTGGGAGAATAAACCTTCCTCCGTATATGTATTGTATATACTTTCACCGTGCCCCTCTTCCAAGTCTCCTTTCCAAGGTAAGCAACCTGAGTCTTTTCATTCTGTCTTCTTCTGAGAGTGCAAAGCAGGTGGAAAAGGCTAGCAGATGGGCATGGGAGCACGTCCTACCTATTCTGCACTCAGTGTATACAGCGGTAAATGAGTACACAAGAAATAAGGCCTTGGACAATCAGGCCCTGAAGCTCTACTTTAACTCAAAAAGTGAATGTAGCTTAACTGCAGATTGGCTCTTGGTGCTCCCATAACATTTCTGTGGGTTAAATCAAAGCTCTCCTACACATGCTCCCAGAACTATTCAAAGGTTTAAGGACAGAGAATGCATCCAGCCTGGCCCATGTAATCTCCCCCAGCGATTTCTGCCTCTGGCCCAAAAACTCCTGCCTGAGCTGGAGTGGAGATGTCCCATCTCCATTGACACACTCCCAGTAATGGAGAAGCCACCCCACCCCTCAGGGAACCATTGCAAGGGTTAATTCCCCTCCTTGTTAAACATTGGCTCCTTACTGCCAGTCTGTATTTGTCTCCCTTCAGCTCCCAGCCAGTGGGTCTGGCTCTGCCTTTGTCTGGAGGTTAGAGAGCCCTCTGCTCTCAGAAATCCCATTCCCATGTCAGTGCTTATGGACCAGGATCACATCCCCTCTTAACCTTTTTAATTGAATGGATTGAGCTGCTTCAGTCTCTCACGCTAAGGCAGGTTTTCCAGATACTGAATTGTTTTTGTCGTTCTTCTCTGAACCCTTAATAATTTGGCAACATCCTGTTTGAGGTTTGGACACCACAACTGGACACAGGATCCAGTAATGGTTTCACCAAAGCCGTATACAGAGGTGAAGCCTCACTCTGCTCCTACTCCATATTCTTTCACAAGTGACTCAATTTTATTATTATGAGTGAACATTTTTGTTACACAAAAAGAACAGGAGTCCTTGTGGCACCTTAGAGACTAACACATTTATTTGAGCATAAGCTTTCGTGGGCTACAGCCCACTTCATCGGATGTATAGAATGGAACATATAGTGAGGGATATATATACATACAGAGAATATGAAAAGGTGGGAGTTGCCCAACCAACTCTAAGAAGCTAATTAATTAAGATGAGCTATTATCAGCAGGAGAAAAAAAACTTTTGTAGTGATAATCAAGAGAGCCCATTTCAGACAGTTTGACAAGAAGGTGTGAGGATACTTAACAAGGGGAAATAGATTCAATGTGTGTAATGGCTCAGCCATTCCCAGTCTCTATTTAAGCCTAAATTGATGGTATCTAGTTTGCATATTAATTCAAGTTCAGCAGTTTCTCGCTGGAGTCTGTTTTTGAAGCTTTTCTGTTGCAAAATTGCCACCTTTAAGTCTGTTACTGAGTGACCAGAGAGGTTGAAGTGTTCTCCTACAAAAAGCCTGTCATTTATGTTATGAAGTATCAGGGGGTAGCCATGTTAGTCTGTAGCCACAAAAACAACAAGGAGTCTGTTTTTTTTACCCACGAAAGCTTATGCCCAAATAAATCTGTTAGTCTTTAAGGTGCCACCGGACTCCTTGTTTATGTTATGGTAGCACCCAGATGCCTCAGCTGGGGCTCAGGGTCCCATTGTGCTGGGTGCTGCACAAAAGGAAGACCGAGTATGTCTATGCTGTAATCAAGAGGTGCGATTGCAGCTCGTGTTGGGGTCCCCAAGCTAGTTTTAATATAGCTAGGGTTAGATCAAAGCTGGCTAGAGTAACAATAGCAGCACAGCAAGAGCTCACTGCATAACACAACTCNATGTTATGGTAGCACCCAGATGCCTCAGCTGGGGCTCAGGGTCCCATTGTGCTGGGTGCTGCACAAAAGGAAGACCGAGTATGTCTATGCTGTAATCAAGAGGTGCGATTGCAGCTCGTGTTGGGGTCCCCAAGCTAGTTTTAATATAGCTAGGGTTAGATCAAAGCTGGCTAGAGTAACAATAGCAGCACAGCAAGAGCTCACTGCATAACACAACTCTCAGGTCTCAAGCGTCCTTGATTTCAAGCAAAATCCCTAGTACAACATCTGCTTCTTTTACACTCTTATTTGCACTGAGTCTGCTTCACAACATCCATTTCTGAACCATGCAACAAACCTGTCCTCCGATGCCGAGGCCTCTTTGTTTCCCTTACGATCTGCAATTTTTATAAAGTAAAGAGCTTTCAGTTAAACTTGCAAAGAGTGAGGAAAAGTTTCACACGTTGAAAACAAAGGAAAGAAACTTCAAATTTACAACATTTACAGCTCAGAAGTTGCATGTTCATGACAAAAACGGGGCCTGGCCACAGATTGAAGTGCCTCAGAATACTTTTGTTACACCTCAGCTCACATGCAGTCAGTAGAATGCATTTGCCATCTACTGCTCCAATCGTCCTGTTGCCCTTCACCCAACTCCATTTCTTTAGCTAGTGGGTGATCCACTGGCGAGAGTATGAGACAGGCCATTTGTGTCCAATCCACAGAGGATATGAGCCTGTTGTAGCCCCATTCAGGCACAGTTCGCTGTGTAGCTCAAGCTGTAGCAGCACGTGCGTTTAGCTCTGGAGGGCCCCGGTTAAATCCCCAATGTGTTGGCTGTCACATTTGCAGCAGATAAAGTTTTCTTTCATTATGGTAAAATTGAAGAAAAAAAGTCCCATTAAAATATTTTGTTCCCGCTCTCAACTAAAGCTAAAGTTCGGCTGGGGAGCAGACGGACAGAGCAGGTGTCACTGAGAGACAAGGAGGGTTTGGAAGAACAGATCCCTTAGCACCATCAAGTTGGGCATCCCCAAGAGAAGAGCTGGGAAGGAGCTGTTAGTGGTGAACCTCTTGGCACATGGCGTGACCTAGATTCCTCCCCACACCATGCCTGAGGCCACTGGAGACCAGCTGCCTTGCCCTGTAAACAGAGATCCCCTTCCTATGGGCACCAGTTGCTAGGCCCCATATTCATGGATGTCCATGTAAGAACCAGGCTGCAGCCATGTGTCAGAGAGACTGCACACACAGCGACGGCTTCTTGTGCCCCCAAGGAGAAATGTTTCAGCTCAACAGACTTTATGGAAAAACTGGGCAGATTTTTAAATCATAGATTCACAGATCTGAATGCCAGCAGGGAGCAGACTCCATGTGCCCTAGGTGAGTTGTTCCAATGATTCCCCTCTCTGTTAAACATTGGCCTCTTATTTTCAGGCTGTATTCTTCTAGCTTTAGCTCTCAGGCACTGGGTCATGTTCCGCCTAGATTGAAGATCTGTCCACTATCAGAAATCTCCTTCCTATGTAGGTATTTGTTGATCATGAGATCAAGTCACCTCTTAACCTTCTTTGGGATGAACTAACTAGACTGAGCTTCTGAGTCTCTCACTACATGGTCACTTAGAGGTATGAATAATCCACACCTCCGAGTGACATAGTTATACTGACCTAAGCGCCAGTGTAGACCGCGAGCCCTATGTCGGCGGGAAAGCTCCCACTGGCATAGCTATCGCCTCTGGCAGAGGTGGAGTTATGAAGCGGATGGGAGGGCTCTCTCCCGTCACTTAGTGTATCTTCACCAGAAGCAGTAAGTTTGTAGTGTAGACCTGCCCACAGTCTCCAGTAATCATCTTTTTAATGCCATGTACAGAAATAGCACCTGCTCTCTGCCCCTACTCGATATTCCACTGCTTCTATATCCAGGGATCGCATTGCCACCTTAGGCACAGCATCACACAGGGAGCTGCTGTTCAGTAGGTTTCCACAGAACCCCTATGTCCTTTCCAGGCACAGCCCCTACTTTTAAGGATACAACTCCCCATTAGGCAAGTGTGGCCTATGTTCTTGGTTCCTGGACCTTGCCCCTGGGCTGTATTAAAATGCATGTTCACGTGGGCCCAGCTGATCCGAACGCTCTGTGGAATTGCTCTGCCTCCAACACTATTCGCCACCCACTGATTGTGTCATCTGGGAACAACATCAGATTCTGTATTTTCTTCTGGATCATTGAGAATGAAATCAAAGAGCTTTGGGCCAAGGACAGTGTAGCGGGGCAGTTACCCCGCTCCTAGAAAAAAGGGAGTGAGAGCAGCTGAGGAAGGCTGGCTGAGGAGCCAGCCACAACTGTGGCCACACCCAATCAGACCACAGCTGGCCCTGATATAAGGGCTAAGGGAGGAGCTGGGTCAGTCTCACTCCACCCTTGGGGTGAGAAGGACCTGGCTGCCTGGGAGAGAGAGGGTACCTGAAGCAGAGCAATGCTGGGGAAGGGCAGGCAGAGCTGGGGAGCTCAGGCCTGGCGAGTCCCCAGGCTGAGGCCTTGCTGAAGGCCAAAGGAGGTACTGGGGCTGCAGGGAGACAGGGGGGCCTAGAAAGGCAGCAGGTCCAACCCCCTTACCAGTGATGAGTGGCCATTACAGACTATAGTCTGCCCCAGAGCACGGGGGCTAGATGATGACTGGCAGTAGCCACTGACGCGAGGTGGGCTTAGAGGGTTGGGGGTTCCCCTGGGAGGGGAGACCCAGAGTGTGGGGGTACTGCTGTGGGCAGAACCCCAAGGGAAAGGGGCACCGGGGTCTGGAAGGGACACGGAGGCCTGAGGCAGGAGAAACGCCAGCCAGCAGCGGGGCGCTCCGAGTGCTGGAATTGAACTAATTCCCAGACTGACCAGCAGGTGGCGCCTCGGCGGTGAGTCAGCGATCTGCTCCAGACAGATAAACAAGTTTCTGCTGAAATAATGGAATAGTTACCTGCTGTGTAGGGATCCACCTTCCGCTCCATTGGCTCCTCTCTCACCGCACTGCCAGGGACCTGCTTCTTTGAAAAGGAAATTTAAAAACATACCAGTTATAGCACCAAAGTTGTGACCCTTTAACGGCAGCATGGCCTTACGGTGTAACCGGGACTGAAGGAGTGCTGTTCTGTGCCCTCATGCAGCAGAGAATGCAGGCCCGCGTGAGAGTCATCTCTATGTTAACTGAAAATGAGAGACGCAAGCAGCCCAGTAAAATGGGCGTCTTGGGGATCTGGCTTTCACTGTGGTGCCAAATGCCTGGGTTTGAATCCTGAGGAAGCCCTGATGATGAAAGTTACGGGACTCTTAATTTATAAAATACCGACTGCTCTAGTGAAGTGAGATTGGTTACATCTGTTCTCCCGGTCCCATAATATAGGAACAAAAGAACATTCAATGAAGTTGCAAGGCGGAAAATTCAAAACTGATACAAATAAATATTTTTTCATACAACTTGTGATTAGTCTGTGGAACTCACTGCCACAGGAATTAAGCCAATCTCTTGCTATCAGAGACCAGAATGAACTCTAGCATGGAGGGCAGATTATCTCACATCTGCTACTGTGGGCTTTTTATCCCTTCCCCTGAAGTTTCTGGTGCCCCAGGCAGTCAGAGATAGGAGACAGGGCTAGGTGGACCTTGGGTCTGATCCTGTCTGGCAATTCATATGCTCCAAAACTGTGAGTTAGTTCCTGGGGTTTGGTGTGGACAACGTCTTCCTTACCAGAGGCACTGAGAGGATGGCTGATGTGGATTTAATTCCATTATGTATTGTGCCCCCATCTGAAGTAACTGCTGATGTTTTATCTATATAAAAGTCCAGTCCTTCTTTGAATCTTGCTAAGCTTTTGGCTTCAGTGATATCTTGTGGCAGCAAGTTGCACAGGCTAATCACACATTGTGTGAATGAGATTTCCTTTGTTCAGTTTTGAATTTCCCACTTTCAATTTCATTGCCTTGTTCTTTTGTTATGAGGCAGGGAGAACAGAAGTGACCAATCTCCCTTCTCTAGACCACTCAATGCAGGCTTTTATCACGTGTGCTCTTATCCATCTCCCCTCTAAAGGAACAATCCCAGACTTTTCAAACCCTCTTCATAGGAGAGTTTTTCCAGGCCTTTGATCATTGTCATCACCCTGCTGTGAACCTCTCAAATTCTGCAATATCCCACACGAGAGGGGCTGCCCTGATTTATACAAAGGCATCAGAACAATCTCTGTAATATTCTCCATCCTGTTCTTCTACAGCTGAAAATCTTGTTTGCTTTTTCGACCACAGCTTCACATTAAGCAGAGCATTGCTTAATTTGTGCCAGGGGTGAGCACCAGAACCTCTCGGCCTGGCAGTTCAGATCCCCGGCACCTCTGACTTGCTGCATCAGTCATGAATGTAAAAAAATTACTTGAGCCCCTGGCACCTCTTTCATTACAAATTAAGCCCTGGAGCAGACGTATTCACTGAGCTGTCTAGAATGGACTCAAGTTTTTCCTGAGTTGGCACAGTTACAATAAAGCCCTGTAAGGTGGACCAGTATCTGAAATTGCTTCAATGTGCACTACTTTGCCTTTATCATCATTGAATTCCTTCTGCCACCATGTCACTCATTCACCTTTCTAGGTTAGGTCTCACTGAATTTCTTCACAGGCTTCTGCACATTTTGCTCCTTCCCGGCACAGCCCACTTTCCAGATTATTAATAAAAATGTTAAACCACAGGGTCCTACTCAGTGCTTAGTTTGTAATGAAAGAGGTGCCGGGACTCAGCCTCAGCAAGCCCCATGACAAATTAAGCACTGATGCATCCCCATCCCACACACCCTGCATGCACACCTAGTCCTGCCTATCCCCTAGTCACTCTCCCAATCCTGCACGCACCCCCAGCCCCGCTTATCCCTCATGCACCCCCAAGCAGAGGCGGTGCCAGCCTATTCCTGGCAGGGGGGCTGAGGTGGGCTAGACCATTGGTGTGCAAACTGGGGAGGGTGTTCCCCTGGGGGGGGGGGTGCAAGAGATTCTTGGTGGGGGAGGCAAAGAAACTTTGTCAATATCACTTTTCACAGCAGTTAGTGCCCCATTGCCACCCTTATTTCTGCGCTTCTGCTGGCAGCAACGCTGCCTTCAGAGCTGGGGGGTTGGAGAGCAGCAGCTACTGGCCAAGTGCCCAGCTCTGAAGGCAGCGCCACTGCCAGCATCAGCACAGAACTGCATACCATGCTACCCTTACTTCTGCGTAACGTTCGACCTTTGCACTGGGAGGGGTGGCTATTGGGGGCACTAAGGCAACTTTTGGGGTGGCTGTAGCCCTGGCAATCCCCCCCAGTGCCACCCCCACCCTACACCCCATCACAAACACCCACCCCAAACATACCCCCATGCCCTGCGCAGTTGTCCCGTATGGGGGGGCTGTTGCTTTGGTTTCCAAATGAGGCAGGGGATGCGGAAGAGCAGCGCGGCCCCCCCAACCACTCCTGTCCCCATTACCCTCTCAATGCCAGGTGTGTGTGTGTATTAATTTTCTTCCCCATCCAATGCATCATTTCCGAACAAAGGGGCTGTGGTCCCTGCCACCTAAACCCCACCCCTCGCGCAAGGGACTCCAGGATTGGGCCCACCTCTCACCTCCTCCCGGTGCTGGTCCCCAGCAGGGGGCAGGCCGAGCAGCGCCCCCCACTGACTATGGCTGCTGCTGGGGGTTGTGGCAGCCGGGATCGCAGGCACCATGGTGAAGTCAGCACCCCCTGACCAGAGCACAGAGCCGCCTCCCCGCCTGGTTGTGTGCCCCACTCTGACTTCTTCGTGCACCTGCTCCGCCTCCCCGGGTGGGGCCCTGCCCGTGGTGCTGCAGCCGCCTCCTGGAGCCTCCCTCTTGCCCCGGGGCCCAGCTCTCACTGCTCCACACTGCATCCCGGCTGTACAGTCACCTCCTCAGTTCCTGATGCCTCGTCTCTCTCCTCACTGCCAGCACTGGGGAGTCTCTGCCCCTTCTGGGCCTCCCAGGGGGCAGTGGCCTCCTCATGGGAGCCCCGCAGGAAGCCAAAGGGGCGCTGGGGCTGGCGGAAGTGCTGCTGGGATGTGGTATCCCTGGCCCTAAGGACTCACTGCCCAAGACCCGGGA
This sequence comes from Platysternon megacephalum, assembly GCA_003942145.1. Classification (NCBI taxonomy): domain Eukaryota; kingdom Metazoa; phylum Chordata; order Testudines; family Platysternidae; genus Platysternon; species Platysternon megacephalum. Next base: position 469,750 of record QXTE01000428.1, read on the forward strand.
GCTCAGCTTGTGCCAATTTAACAGCAGCAACTGTACCGGCTGGGAGTCAGGCAGGCTCAGCCCGCTGCCGGCCTTGCACAGGGGCGTGGGCGAGGTGAAGGTACCGGAGCCTGTGGCCGAAGCAACTGCAGTCCCAGCCCAGAAAGGGCACTCTGCAGCCAGCATGAGCCTCCTGCTGCCCATGCCGGGACCGGTAACTGACGTGGCAAGCCCAGAGGTGTTGGGGCTCAGCCTTGGCGAGCCCCAGCACAAATTAAGCACTGGTCCTCCCACAGACCCTTGTGGCATCTCCATGGTTAAGATATAGCCATGTTAGGAATTGTGTCTTTTGTGCTTTCCACAACAACATCTATATAGAGAAACCCCCCGGGAACAACTGATCCCCAAATAGAGCTGGGAAAAGTTTTCTACTGAAACATTTTTTCAGTGAAAAATGCAGATTCAGTAACACTAAAACATTTCATACATTCATGTAGATTTTGCCAAATTGGTTCAGTTAATAAACACATTTTTTAAAGAAATTAAAAAATTGAACTGTTTCATTTTGATATTTTCAAAACAAAATGTTTCAGTTTTCAGACTGAAATGACCTCTAGTTGTGAAGGCCAAGACCATAACAGGGTTCAAAAAAGAATTAGATAATTATTAATTATCTGGATGATGGGGTGGATTGCACCCTCAGCAAGTTCACAGATGACACTAAGCTGGGGGGAGAGGTAGATATGCTGGAGGGTAGGGATAGGGTACAGAGTTACCGAGACAAATTGGAGGATTGGGCCAAAAGAAATCTGATGAGGTTCAACAAGGACAAGTGCAGAGTTCTGCTACAGGCTGGGGACCGACTGGCTAAACAGCAGTTCTGCAGAAAACGACCTGGGGATTACAGTGGACGAGAAGCTGGATATGAGTCAGCAGTGTGCCCTTGTTGCCAAGAAGGCCAATGGCATATTGGGCTGTATTAGTAGGAGCATTGCCAGCAGCACGAGGGAAGTGATTATTCCCCTCTATTCGGCACTGGTAAGGCCACATCTGGAGTATTGTGTCCAGTTTTGGGCCTCCCACTACAGAAGGGATGTGGACAAATTGGAGAGAGTCCAGCAGAGGGCAATGAAAATGATTAGGGGGCTGGGGCACATGACTTACGAGGAGAGGATGAGGGAACTGAGTTTATTTAATCTGCAGAAGAGAAGAGTGAGGGGGGATTTGATAGCTGCTTTCAACTACCTGAAGGGGGGTTCTAAAGAGGATGGAGCTCAGCTGTTTTCCGTGGTGGCAGATGACAGAACAAGGAGCAATGGTCTCAAGTTGCAGTGGGGGAGGTCNCTCTGCAGCCAGCATGAGCCTCCTGCTGCCCATGCCGGGACCGGTAACTGACGTGGCAAACCCAGAGGTGTTGAGGCACAGCCTTGGCAAGCCCCAGCACAAATTAAGCACTGGTCCTCCCACAAACCCTTGTGGCATCTCCATGGTTAAGATATAGGCACGTTAGAAATTGTGTCTTTTGTGCTTTCCACAACAACATCTATATAGAGAAACCCCCAGGGAACAACTGATCCCAAATAGAGCTGGGAAAAGTTTTCTACTGAAACATTTTTTCAGTGAAAAATGCAGATTCAGTAACACTAAAACATTTCATACATTCATGTAGATTTTGCCAAACTGGTTCAGTTAAAAAACACATTTTAAAAAGAAATTTAAAAATTGAAGTGTTTCATTTTGATATTTTCAAAACAAAATGTTTCAGTTTTCAGACTGAAATGACCTCTAGTTGTGAAGGCCAAGACCATAACAGGGTTCAAAAAAGAATTAGATAATTATTAATTATCTGGATAATGGGGTGGATTGCACCCTCAGCATGTTCGCAGATGACACTTAGCCGGGGGGAGAGGTAGATATGCTGGAGGGTAGGGATAGGGTACAGAGTGACTGAGACAAATTGGAGGATTGGGCCAAAAGAAATCTGATGAGGTTCAACAAGGACAAGTGCAGAGTCCTGCACTTAGGAAGGAAGAATCCCATGCACTGCTACAGGCTGGGGGCCAACTGGCTAAGCAGCAGTTCTGCAGAAAAGGACCTAGGGGTTACAGTGGAAGAGAAGCTGGATATGAGTCAGCAGTGTGCGCTTGTTGCCAAGAAGGCCAATGGCATATTGGGCTGTATTAATAGGAGCATTGCCAGCAGCACGAGGGAAGTGATTATTCCCCTCTATTCAGGACTGGTGAGGCCACATCTGGAGTATTGTGTCCAGTTTTGGGCCTCCCACTACAGAAGGGATGTGGACAAATTGGAGAGAGTCCAGCGGAGGGCAATGAAAATGATTAGGGGGCTGGGGCACATGATTTATGAGGAGAGGATGAGGGAACTGGGGTTATTTAGTCTGCAGAAGAGAAGAGTGAGGGGGATTTGAGAGCAGCCTTCAACTAGCTGAAGGGGGGTTCCAAAGAGGATGGAGCTCGGCTGTTCTCAGTGGTGGCAGATGACAGAACAAGGAGTAATGGTCTCAAGTTGCAGTGGGGGAGGTCTAGGTTGGATATTAGGAAACACTATTTCACTAGGAGGGTGGTGAAGCATTGGAATGGGTTACATAGGGAGGTGGTGGACTCTCCATCCTTCGAGGTGTTTAAGGCCCAGCTTGACAAAGCCCTGGCTGGGATGATTTAGTTGGTGTTGGTCCTGCTTTGAGCAGGGGGTGGGACTAGATGACCTCCTGAGGTCTCTTCCAACCCTAATATTCTATGATTCTAAGTTCATATAGGATAGGTGCATCAATGGCTATTAGCCAGGATGGATAGGGATGGTGTCCCTAGCCTCCATTTGCCAGAAGCTGGGAATGGGTGATGACAGGGGATGGATCACTTGATTGCCTGTTCTGTTCATTCCCTCTGGGGCACCTGGCATTGGCCACTGTTGGAAGACAAGATACTGGGCTAGATGAACCTTTGGTCTGACCCGGTCTGGCTGTTCTTATGCCAGTTCTGAAATTTTCTTTAATTTTAATTCTTTCAAATTAAAATCCATTTAAAAAGTGCTCAACATTGAAATAAACCAAAACATTTAGTTCTACTTGAGTTGGAATTTTTTTCAACCTTTAGATTCACCAAAAGTTTGAAAAATTGTGTTTTTAGTTTGACACAAAACAATTTTTCTTCAATTGTTTAGAATTGCCAGTGAACAACAACAACAAAAAGTTATTCACCTGGCTCTAGTCCCAAATAGCTGTGTTCACTGAATATGCAAAGACAAGGCCCAGATACATACATGTGGCTGCTCCAGTTGGTTACTAGCAGCTTCTAAAACACAGAAGAACAGTGAGCACCACTAGAAGGGTCCCATACTATTTAAAGGGATGTTACCTTAAAAACACTATAGGAATTATCTGTTTTCTCCTTCTCTTTGTTTACTGTCTCGTAGCCAACATCTGATCCATGATAGAACTTTGCTTCTTTATCAACCAGATTATTGAAAGTTTGAATAAATTTTCCATTTACCTGGGGTTTAGAGACTAGGTGTTGCTGATCCGAATGTTTACTAGCCAAACTTGTTTCCACTCCCTTTGGCTGGGAAGCAGAGCCTGTAAGGTTGTCTCTTTCCATCTTCACTGGCAACTGATGCCCAGGGACCTGTTGAATTCTGGTCTCTTGTCTTGGTGACTGCACAAGCCCCTATTGGGAGGAGATATGATTTTATTGAAGGATGCAGCCTTTCCTCTGGGACGTGGTGCTTGCTACAGTCACCCTGGCCTTTGCCACATCCAGATGACTGTGCTCTTCATGGAGCTACAACTTAAGAAACCTCATAAAGAGAGCTGGGCACTTTTTTTTAAGTGAATAATATATTTGCCAAAAAATGCATTTTTTGAGACAACAAAACTATTCATTAATTTGGGTCAACTTCAGCAAAGAGTTTTGACTGACAAAAATTCAAAGACACAGAAACGGTTCATTTTTGGCAATTTAAAACAGAACAGTTCAACTTTTCATTTGGAAACATTTCGTTCTGGCCATTTTGAAATTAACCTTTTGAGATTTTGTTTACAAATGGTGTTTTGTTTTGAAATTTAGCTTTTTTTTTAAAAAAGTAAAAAAAAAAAAACCACCCAAAAACAAGCCAAAATTAAATATTCAACTGAAAGTGAATTTTTTTCAAATTTTTTGGTTCAGCCCCAGAACTAAAAAATCAGTTATTTGCTCAGCTCTTCTCATAAAGTCGATGCAGCTGCAGGCTGTGGCTGTGCTTTTGATATCCCATGCATCACAGATAGCCCCATATACCAGGGCTCCAAGGTCAGCACTAAGAACAGGAGTACTTGTGGCACCTTAGAGACTTAGTGGCTGATGTGATTAGGTCCTATGATGATGTCACTTGAATAGATACGTGGACAGAGTTGGCATCGGGTTTTGTTGCAAGGATAGGTTCCTGGGTTAGTGTTTTTGTTCAGTGGTGTGTGGTTGCTGGTGAGTGTTTGTTTCAGGTCAGCACTGGCTTCTGAGTGGCAGTGCAGTTTAGGGCATTGGTTTTGACCCATAAAGCCCTAAGTGGCGTGGCACCTGTCTCGTTCAAAATCCAGTTCTCGTCCCATGGGATGCCCCTACAGCTATGACCAGCAAAGGCGTCTGAGCTAGTAGGCCCCTGGTTTAACAGACCGGGACATTTTCTGCAATGAATTCACGATCTTGCAACTCACTTCACGCCTCCAGGTCTGTTGACCTCCAGGGAACATTACAAAGCTCATCTGTTTTCTTGGCTTTAAGGACTGGGGTGATTTGCTCTAGTTCAGCCAGGAGTTATTGGGCCAGACATAGAAATGGCTGGGGGGAGATTCTCTGGCCTGGGTTATGTAGGAGAACTGACTGGATGGGCATAATGGGCCCCGCTGGCCTTGGAACTGATCAGCGTGTGAATTGTGGGTATTGGTTTTTCATTTAAGTGAAGACTTCAGGTATCAAAGGGTTTTTTATTATGTTGTACAGTGTCTTTGGGCAGAAGTACTTGGTGCTTCTACAACGATTAAAACCTACCAGAGATAAATACGCTTTGTACATAGAGGCATAAATTTTCAGAAGAGGCCACTAATATTTGGGCACAGCAGTGTTTGGCTGCCCAGCTCCGGTACGTCTACACTGCACACTAAAACCAGACTTTGACTCAGTTTTAAGCCTAAGCCCCCATCCATTCACACACAATCAGTCTGACTCAGGTCAGCCAGCACTCCAGACTCTGCCAGGGGATGGATCAAAGCCCGAATCCCACTGTGACTCTAATCCGGGCCCTGTCATTTTACAGCGTGGACGCAGACCCAAGTCAGAAGGCCTGTGGAGTGCAGTATGGAAGTGTTAGCTTGGCTGTGAGACCCAGGTCCAGCAAGCATAAATGCAGGTTTACAATGCAGTGTGGACGCTCAACTTCATTTAGCTGAAAATCCACTTTTCCATTAAAAACCAGTTTGGATGGAAATATTTTGACCTGGCCTAGCTGAAAGACATAATCATAAATAGCAATAAAGCTCAATGCTCATTAACAGTAATAAATCTAGATCCATTTGCCATTAAAAAACAAAATTAAAAGACTTAGTTCTAGGGTCTGCTCTGGCTTCTCTGTGTAGGAGCAACCTTGGGTATTTTAAGAGCTGCTGGAGCAGCTTTACAACCCTCACCTCCCAGCCCACTGACCCACAGGGTGCTCCCAGGGTAAGGGGATGCCAGTGCAGCATCCCTATGAGAGAATCTGGGCCAGTGTTTGCAAATAACCCATCCATTTAGCAGTCACTTGAGGGTAACAGAGAGTGGTGCCATATTCATCCCTGGCACGAGGTTGGGTGAGGTTCTCTGGCCTGGGTTATGTAGGAGACCAAACTTAGATGATCATAACAGTCCCTCTGAATGTAGACCAGGGGTAGGCAACCTATGGCACGGGTGCCGAAGGCGGCACGCGAGCTGATTTTCAGTGGCACTCACACTGCCCGGGTCCTGGCCACCGGTCCGGGGGGCTCTGCATTTTAATTTAATTTTAAATGAAGCTTCTTAAACATTTTAAAAACCTTATTTACTTTACATACAACAATAGTTTAGTTATATATTATAGACTTATAGAAAGAGACCATCTAAAAACGTTAAAATGTATGACTGGCACACGAAACCTTAAATTAGAGTGAATAAATGAAGACTCAGCACACCACTTCTGAAAGGTTGCCGACCCCTGATGTAGACCCTCTTGGACCAAACTAAAAAAATTCGCTGGCCAGAAGTGAATTGGGATCTTTCTCTGAGGTACCACCCTGTGCCACCAGTCAAGACGGCTTGCCTGGTAATTGTTAGAATAACTATGCTCAACTGACGTTGATCGGGTTCAATAAAACTCCCACCTCATCTGTTACTCCAGCAGCATGGCACTGCGACTGGGATCCAGGTTCCGATTCCCATCCTGAACTTAGCGGATGTGCTTCGTCTTGGTTCAGTTCTGTAGTTCTCCGTTCTGGGTGCAAAACAAAGAACAAGTGAAAATCACCAGTTTTTACCCATCCCAGCCTGGCAGGTTCCTTCACACATGCCTCGTGTCCCTCCTTTCCGGAGCTGTCCTGCAGGACACAGGAAACGAGGAAACAGTTTGGTTTTCTATAGTTTTGACAGGACTTTCTCCAATTGGCTGCTTGCTCCAACCCTCCCCCTCCCCACAGTCTCTTCACCTCAGTTTCATTCCACACCTGCCCCTCTTCCCCTCTTCTCCCCGGCCCTGTCCCCCTCAGCCTCCCTTCCCTTCCGTGTCCCCTCTCACTTCTCTTTTTCTGTCCACNGAATCTGGGCCAGTGTTTGCAAATAACCCATCCATTTAGCAGTCACTTGAGGGTAACAGAGCATGGTGCCATATTCATCCCTGGCACAGGGTTGGGTGAGGTTCTCTGGCCTGGGTTATGCAGGAGACGGGACTTAGATGATCATAACAGTCCCTGTGAATTTAGACCCTCTTGGACCAAACTAAAAAAGTTCGCTGGCCAGAAGTGAATTGGGATCTTGCCCTGGGGCACCACCCTGTGCCACCAGCCAAGCCAGCTTGCCTGGTAATTGTTGGAATAACTATGCTCAACTGACGTTGATCGGGTTCAATAAAACTCCCACCTCATCTGTTACTCCAGCAGCATGGCACTGCGGCTGGGATCCAGGTCCCGATTCCCATCCCGAACTTAGCGGATGTGCTTCGTCTTGGTTCAGTTCTGTAGTTCTCCGTTCTGGGTGCAAAACAAACAACAAGTGAAAATCACCAGTTTTTACCCATCCCAGCCTGGCAGGTTCCTTCACACGTGCCTCGTGTCCCTCCTTTCCGGAGCTGTCCTGCAGGACACAGGAAACGAGGAAACAGTTTGGTTTTCTATAGTTTTGACAGGACTTTCTCCAATTGGCTGCTTGCTCCAACCCTCCCCCTCCCCACAGTCTCTTCACCTCAGTTTCATTCCACACCTGCCCCTCTTCCCCTCTTCTCCCCGGCCCTGTCCCCCTCAGCCTCCCTTCCCTTCTGTGTCCCCTCTCACTTCTCTTTTCTGTCCATGTAGCTGGTCCCCACCTAACTAAACCCTCTGGAAAATAGAAAATTGTTTTGCCACCATCCCACTGGCTCACTCCGCTGGTGTGATCTACCCTTTCCCCACCCTAGGTCTGTCTGGTTTGTTGAGATGGTCAACTCTTCGGGACAAGGAGATCTACCCCTCTGTGTCTGTGCAGCACTTAGCACAATGGGGCCCCACTTTTGGTTGCCCCGAGACAATGTCCTAACAAACATCATTAATAATGATAATAAGGAAACAGGCTCCCAACTTCCTTGGGAGCTGAAGACAAGGCCATTGTGGGAAAGCTAAAAAAAAAATCTTTGCATTGGTCTTCACAGCAGAAGAGGTGAGGAAGATTCCCACACCTGAGTCATTCCTTTTAGGTGACAAATCTGAGGAACTGTTCCACGTTGAGGTGTCAATAGAGGAAGTTTTGGAACAAATTGATAAGTTACATAGCAATTAGTCACCAGGACCAGATGGTATTCACCCAAGAGTTCTGAAGGAACTCAGATAGGAAGTCACAGAACTACTAACTGTGATTTGTAAACTATCATTTAAATCAGCTTCTGTACCAGATGACTGGAGGTTAGCTAATGTGATGCCAATTTTTTTTTAAAGGCTCCACAGGTGATCCAGGCAAGTACAGGCCAGTAAGCCTGACTTCAGTACCGGGCAAACTGTTTGAAACTATAGTAAAGAACAGAATAATCAGACACAGAGATGAACACGATTTGCTGGGGACGAGTCAACATGGCTTTTGTAAAGGGAAATCATGCCTCACCAATCTACTAGAATTCTTTGAGGAGGGTCAACAAACAGGTGGAAAAGGATGATCCAGTGGATACAGTGCGCTTGGACTTTCAGAAAGCCTTTGACAAGGTTCCTCACCAAAGGTTTTTAAGCAAAGTAATCAGTCATGGGATAAGAGGGAAAGTCCTTCTTAGATCAGTAACTGGTTAAAAGATGGGAAACAAACAGTAGGAATAAATGGTAATTTTTCAGAATGGAGAGAGGTAAATAGTGGTGTCCCCTAAGGGTCGGTACTTGGACCAGTGCTGTTCAACGTATTCATAAATGATCTGGGAAAAGGGGTAAGCAGTAAGGTGGCAAAATTTACAGATGATACAAAGCTACTCAAGACAGTTAAGTCCAAAGCAGACTGTGAAGAGTTACAAAGGGATCTCACAAAACTGGTTGACTGGGCAACAAAATGGCAGATGAAATTCAATGTTGATAAATGCAAAGTAATGCACATTGGAAAATATAATCTCACCTGTACATACAAAATAATGTACAGTTATTTTGCAGGGGACTTGGGGGAAGGGTTGGAATGGGGCAGTGCGGGGGCGGAGCAGGGGTGGGAATAGGTGTGGTGGGGGTTGGGGCAAGGGGTGGAGGGGCGGGGCCTGGGGCAGAGGGGGGGGTCGAGCACCCCCTGGCTAGAGGGGAAGTCAGCGCCTATGCATGCCAGGGTTCGTAGTTCTGGAGTGAGCTCCGCCTCTCTAGAATGGCTTTCAAAGTGTACGGTGGGAAAACTTGTCTGTCCCTCCTGAGGATGGTGGGTGGCAATGGCCTGAGCTCTGCATACAGAGTGGTGAGAGGTGCAGCCCCGAAGACTCAGCGTGTAATTTGATGACACTCACAGCATCAGCCGTACATCTTAGACACTAGACACTGGTGCTCATTCTCCACTTCCTGTGCCAGGGTGCGGGCGGGGTCCAACTTCCCCAGAGATGGGGACTCTCAGCTGGCCAGCATGGGCAAGACTCCACCACTGGGCCCCACCTGAGTGGCGCAAAGTGTCCAGAACAAGAGAGTAGAATCTGGGCCATTATTTGGGGGTTTACCTTGGCACGAGAGTGCTGCTGTTTGCTCTGCTCTCTGCGTATTCATTTCTGCTCCAGGGGCGTCTCCATCTTCACCATCTGAAAGTCAAGGGAGGGCAGCATTACCGAGTTGATCACAGAAGGAGCTTAAGCAGAAAATGAAAGGGGCTAGGTCCAGATTGTTACCCTTGCACCGAAGTGCGTATTTATTCTTTCCTTGCAAAGTAGAACGGTGTACTGGGGGCTTACAGCAAGAGGAGACTTCCACAAAGCTTCTTTCCTCAGCCCAGGCTCACCCTCTGAGCTTTTCTTCTGAGCTTCCTCTTTGCCTCCTGTTCCTTCCACTTGTATCCTCCCAATTACATCGTTGGCCCAGTGATTATCACTCAGGTGCTCATAATAAGAATGGCCGTACTGGGTCAGACCAAAGGTCCACCTAGCCCAGTATCCTGTCTTCTGACAGTGGCCAATGCCAGATGCTTCAGAGGGAATGAACAGAACAGGGAATCATCAAGTGATCCATCCCCTGTCGTTTTATTGAACCTGATCAACGTCAGTTGAGCATAGTTATCCATTCCCAGCTTCTGGCAAACAGAGGCTAGGGACACCATCCTTGCCCATCCTGGCTAATAGCCATTGATGGACCTGTCCTCCATGAATTTTTGAACCCTGTTATAGTCTTGGTCTTCACAACATCCTCTGGCAAAGAGTTCCCCAGGTTGACTGCATTGTATGAAGAAATACTGCCTTTTGTTTGTTTTAAACCTGCTGCCTATTAATTTCATTTGGTGACCCCCTAGTTCTTGTGTTATGAGAAGGAGTAAATAACACTTCCTTATTTACTTTCTCCATACCCGTCATCATTTTAAGGACCTGTATGATATCCCCCTAGTTATATCTTTTCCAAGCTGAAAAGTCCCAATCTTATTAATCTTTTTGATTCTTTGGCTAGCTGTTCTTCAAATTCTTTTTTTGGCCTTCTTAATTATATTTTTACACTTCACTTGCCAGAATTTATGCTCCTTTCCATCTTCCTCACTAGGATTTAACTTCCACTTTTTAAAGGATGCCTTTTTGCCTCTCACTGCTTCTTTTACTTTGTCGTTTAGCCATGGTGGCACTTTTTTGGTTCTCTTACTATGGTTTTTAATTTGGGGCATGCATTTAAGTTGAGCCTCTATTATAGTGTCTTTAAAAAGTTTCCATGCAGCTTGCAGAGATTTCACTTTTGGTGCTGTACCTTTTAATTTCTGTTTAACTAACTTCCTCATTTTTCTGTAGTTCCCCTTTCTGAAATTAAATGCTACAATGCTGGGCTCCTGTGGTGTTTTCCCTGCCACAGGGATGTTACATTTAATTATATTATAGGCACTATTACCAAGCGGACTAGCTATATTCACCTTCTGTGCTCCACTTAGGACTAAATCAAGAATTGCCTCTCCCCTTCTGGGCTCCAGGACCAGCTGCTCCAAGAAGCCATCATTTAAGGTGTCAAGAAACTATCTCTGCATCCCCACCAACAGTATTTAATTGATCATAGCAGAGCCTGCAGCCTTCTTCAGGCTGCAGCGACATCAGTCACCAGGGTGCTGCTAATAGTGCCCTTCGCACCCCCTTTGTCAATATAGACAGATGATAAGAGTCAGATGTTGTTTTAAGAGCCCTGGGTGTTAATTTTGCTCCCAATATGGACATAAAAGGCTAGAAGACACGCCCCTCTGGTCTGCAAAATGAATTGGTTTGCGTCAAGAAAGACATTACAGGAGAGCAGGACTGGTGGGAAAGGATCAGTTGTTCTTTTCTGGAACAATAAATTCTAAATCAAGATTTTCCTAAGCAAATTGTTTGAAGCTGGTTACCTGCACTGTTGCGTATTATCACCCAGGAGTTATCATCCTGCAGCTGCTGGTCATCACCTCTCCCTGACTCAGCGAGGTTGCTGTCTGAGCTGGTGTCCTCGTGTCCCTTTGAAAAGGAAAATTAAAGGCTAGGAAATAAAGGCCGTACAGCCCTGAGAGAGCTCAGTACAGCCCTGAGAAGGGCCAAATGTGTCCTGCCTCAGATCACGAGCCCCGACTAGATAATCCCTCGAGGTCCCTTCCAGCCCTAAGTTTCTGTGATTCTATGTCCTGTAACAGGCCTTCAGCTGGGGTGAAATTCAGGCCTAGACAGAAATCCAAAGGCAAAACAGCTGCCTGGGCCCCCAGGGAGCTCTCTGAGATCTTGAGCTTGAAGAAAACTTGAGGAAACTTTCCCATCAGCCCCAAATAAGGGGCAATGCATCCCTGTGTCAGGCCAGGAGCAGCCCAGAGAGAGCGCTGTCTCTCGCACACAAGGGCTGTCCGCTGCTAAATCCCATCCGGATTGAGGTGGTGCCTAGAATTTGTGCTGGGGTAAATTTCATCCATAAACACTTTTTCCCTCTTGTCTTTTCTTGGCTGAACACAGGAGAGCGTTATGTTGAACAGGTCGTTCACTGGAGGGCAATTTCCTGGGACTTGCTATGGACAAAACAGATCCATAGATTCCAAGGTGAGAGGGGACCCCTGTGATCATCGACTCTGACCTCCTGCATAACACAGGCCAGAACATTTCACCCAGTGATTCTTTCTGACTCTTCACATCACCTGTGAGAACCCATCTGCCCACCAAGCCACTGAAACCTACTTTCCATCATCATGTTTCCTTCCAGGAGCCAGGGTATCAAATCAGCTCCTAGAAGCCCTCCCTTCCACACATTTCACAAGGCGTGCGATAACCCAGACGCAGGATCCAAGCAGCACAGTCGTTACTGCATGAGTCAGACTAATGATCCATCCAGCCCAGCAGACTCCAATGGTCAGTGCCAGCTCTTACATATGAAGGAACCACCATGTGGACAGTTATGGAGTAACTTATTCCTACTACAGACGGTTAATGGGTGGCTTGTTCCCCAGAGGAGGTGGGTTTATGTTTATTATAACGTTTTACCAGATTTACTTGAACTGTGCATAAATTTATCCATATAAATGTCCATTCCCTTTTTTGGGAATCCCACTAAGTTCTTGGCCTCAAAGATACCTTTGTGTCGGTGAGTTCCACAGGCTAACACTCTCTCAAAAAAAGAAATAGCTACTCACTGCCTTTCAATTTAACTGAATCTGTCCTTTGTTCTTGCATCATGAAACAGCATAAATGGGAGCCATTCATTATTTTAAAGTCCTCCATCATGCTCCCTCTTATTCTATCTCTGGTATTTAGATGGCCCCTGTTACCATAATACATGAGCACCTCACCACCTTTACTGTATTTATCCTCACGATACCTCTACAAGGTAGGAAAGGGCTACAACACTTCTTGTATGAATGAGAAACTGAGGCACTGACATGACCAAGCTCACACAAGAAGTCAATGGTGGAGCAAGGAATTGAACCATTACATCCCAAGGGCTAAGCTAATACCCTAACCTCCCTTCCCCACCCTTCCAAGCTAAACCTACTTAGACTGTAAGTGCTGTGAGGCACTGATCATCTTTTGTTCTTTGTTCGTACAGCTCCCAGCACACTGGGACTGCACCCGTAGGCACTGTCACAGATAAATAATAATAATCCTGATCTTTCCAGTCTTTTTTCATACGTAAGTCTCAAGGCCCTGACCCTTCTCATATAGGGTTGCCACCTATCTAATGGCTGGTAACCGGACCCTTGAGGCCCCACCCCCTGCTCCACCTCTTCCCCAGGCCCCACCCCCTGTTCCACCTCTTCCCTCAAGGCCCTGCCTCCTCCTCTACCTCTTCCCCCAAGCCCCACCCATTTCTCTGCCTCTTCTCCCCAAAGCCCCATCCCTGCTCTGCCTCTTCCACCCCATCCCCCCGATAAAAAAAAAACAGATATCAGGGCTTATCAAATGGCACCTGGACACAAGCTGAAACCCAGACTGTCCAAGTGAAAACCAGATAGGTGTCAACCCCCACCCAATTCTCATCTCTCTAATTATGGGGTGACCAGAACTGAATGCAGTAGCCATGGGAGGGTGTAACATTGGCATTAGAATATCTCTGTTATTCTCCATTCCATTCCTTACGCATCCTGATATTTTGTTTTTCACTGTGTTGGGAAATGGGAGGAATTCCCACAGCTGTGATTTACCTCCTATATCTTGGAGTAACTGACTTAAAACATAAACCTGGAAATAACTCCTACCTCTGTTTTTGCCTGAAGCTGGGATCCAGGTTCTGATTCCTGCCCAGGCAGGACATCTTTCAAAAGTCCTGGACTCTCAGGTTTTCCTTCATTTTCTTCATTTTCTTTTCCTTCATTTATTTCTGGTTCTAAACTTCCAGATCCTGGTTAAACCAAATGTTAATAAAAACAACACTAATTATTAATAATAATAATTAATAAATAGGGCTGTCGATTAATCACAGTTAACTCACGTGATTAACTAAAAAAAAATAAACACCGTTTCAATCGCACTGTTAAACAATAGAATACCAATTGAAATGTATTACATATTTTGGGATGTTTTTCTACATTTTCAAATATATTGATTTCAATTATAACACAGAACACAAAGTGTACAGTGCTCACTTTGGATCTTTAGTGCATCTGGTATGTAAATATCTTCTGACGCTGGCTACAACAGAGCCATGCGAACACCTCTTCTAGCTTTCAGGTGATATTGTAAACAAGAAGCAATCAGCATTATCTCCTGTAAATGTAAACAAACTTGTTTGTCTGAGCAATTGGCTGTACAAGAAGTAGGACTGAGTGGACTTGTAGGCTCTAAAGTTTTACATTGTTTAATTTTTGAATGCAGTTATTTTTGTACATAATTCTCCATTTGTAAGTTGCACTTTCACAATAAAGAGAATACATTACAATACTTGTTTGAAGTGAACTGAAAAATATATTTTTTATCATTTTTATAATGCAAATATTTGTAATACAAATAAAGTGAGCACTGTCCACTTTGTATTCTGTGTTGTAATTGAAATCAATATATTTGAAAATGTAGAAAACATCCAAATATTTAAATAAATGGTATTCTATTATTGTTTAATAGTGCGATTAATCACATGATTCATCGTGAATATTTTTTTATCACGAATAATCATGATTAATTTTTTTTATTGCTTGACAGCCCTAAAAAAAACCCTGCAGTTTTCCCACTCAGTTATCAGCCTCCCATTTAGTCCAGCCCCATCCCTGGCCCCTTTCTTTAGTTAATTTTGGTAAAAATTGAAAAATATCTACTCAAAAAAATTCATTTCACAGTTAGAGCTGGTCAGAAATTATTAATCAAAATGCTTTCTCAAGGGAAAATTTTGTCTTTACCTTAAACATTTTTGCAGAATGTGTCTATTAATAAATTTTGTGTTGCAAAACTGAAAACTTTTCAGTTTCTGGCTGCTGAAAACTGAAATGTTTTGTTTATTTTTAAGTTTTCAGCAAAATGTTTTAAATATATATATTATTTTCCTCTAAATTTTTCCCAGAAAAACACCCCTTCTGATTTTCTGACTAGCAATACTCACAGCCACGGGCAGCGGCTGAACCCTCCATTCAGGAGGGCTAGGCCACCAGCCCCACCACATCTGCCTGAGGTCCCATCCACCCCGACCCCCACCAGCCACCCTGCACCAGCGGGCCTGACCCTTGAGCTGCCCGGGCCCGCATCGGCAGGCCTGACCCCCAAGCCAGCCTGAGCTGCCCTGGCTGGCCCAACCCCCGGGCCAGCCCAAGACACCCCAGCCATGCTGGCCCCAGCTGCCCCAGCCATGCTGGCCTGAGCCACCCTGGCTAGCCCGCCCCTGGGTGCCCCGGCCACTGGCCAAGTCCTGAGCTCCAGGCCACGGCTGGTGCTGAGCCCCCGCTGGCTTCAGGGGAAGGTGGAGCCTGGGTTGGATCACAGTCTGGGCCAGGAAAAACTTAGTCTTCCCAGGCCTATGATACCTGCCAGCCCTGCTCCCAGCCTCCTGGGGAAGAGATGAATGTGTCTGTGACAAAGGGATGGTTCTGAAGAACAAAGCCCTTAGCTCGATCAGGGTCGGGATTCCCAAGAGCAGAGCTAGAAAGGAGCTGTTAGTGCTGAAACTCTTGGTAAATGGCATGATCGCCCCATGTCTGTGAGTCCACCAGAGACCGACCACACTGCAGTGATCCCATCCCATCTACCAGAGACCGACCACACTGCAGTGATCCCATCCCAGCTACCAGAGACCGACCACACTGCAGTGATCCCATCCCAGCTACCAGAGACCGACCACACTGCAGTGATCCCATCCCAGCTACCAGAGACCGACCACACTGCAGTGATCCCATCCCAGCTACCAGAGACCGACCACACTGCAGTGATCCCATCCCAGCTACCAGAGACCGACCACACTGCAGTGATCCCATCCCAGCTACCAGAGACCGACCACACTGCAGTGATCCCATCCCAGCTACCAGAGACCGACCACACTGCAGTGATCCCATCCCAGCTACCAGAGACCGACCACACTGCAGTGATCCCATCCCAGCTACCAGAGACCGACCACACTGCAGTGATCCCATCTCAGCGACTAGACCCCAGACTTCTGGCTGTCCAGTTAGGGCACTAACTGTGTCTCAGTGAGATTATGCACACATCTTCTCTTGCTCCCAGGTGGCAATGGTTCACATCAATTTAGGTTTTACAGGTGGAAGGGGCAGATTTTTGGATTACATTTATCTTTATGTATCAGAGGGGTAGCCGTGTTAGTCTGGATCTGTAAAAAGCAACAGAGAGTCCTGTGGCACCTTTAAGACTAACAGATGTATTGGAGCATAAGCTTTCGTGGGTGAATACCCACTTCGTCAGACGCATGTAATGGAAATTTTCAGTTCATTTGCAAATTTGACACCATCAGATCAGGATTAAACAAAGACTGTGAATGGCTAGCCAACTACAGAACCAGTTTCTCCTCCCTTGGTGTTCACACCTCAACTGCTAGCAGAGGACCTCACCCTCCCTGATTGAACTAACCTTGTTATCTCCAGACTGATTCTTGACTGCATATTTATACCTGCCTCTGGAAATTTCCATTACATGCATCTGACGAAGTGGGTATTCACCCACAAAAGATTATGCTCCAATACATCTGTTAGTCTTAAAGTTGCCACAGGACTCTCTGTTGCATTTATCTTTATAAATCAAAAACTTGTAAATAAAATTACTACAGGTGCTCATGAAAGGGAATTTCTATTCTTGGGGAAATTCTGAATTGGGGAAGTTCAGAATTTCTTGGGGAAGTTCTGAATTGAAATGAAAAGCTGAAATTATGAAATTTTCTAAAATATGAAAATTTCAAAAATTTTATTTTCAGGAACATTGAAATGTATTATTTCAATAGTGTCATTTTGATTCATTTTATTTTGACTTTCACATTCTATTAAACATTTAATATCATATATATTATTAAATATCATACATGTGATACTACATTTAATATTTAATATAAAAGTCAAAACAAATTGAATCAAAACAACATTATCAAAACAAAACATTGTGACATTTTCTAAATGAAATGTTTCATTTTGGACAAATCTGCATGGAAACTGTTCTGTCTAAAATGTTCACCCAGCTCTAAAAAAAAAAAGCACATGGGGAAATGAAATGGTTACCTCTACTAGCCGGTGTTTTCCCCTCTTTCTGCTCCTCTGTCTCTGCTTCTCCAGTGGCTCGGTCTGTAGCTCCGACCTTGCGTTCCTTGGAAAAGGAAGGTAATCAAAGCATGAGTGGGGTGATTCTTTAAATGTAGCAGAGGCTTGATTTAGGCCAAATGCAGCCCTTTGACAGGCGTGAGGGTAGCTGCATGAACAACTCCTATGCTAATCGAAGGCAGAAACAGATTAACTGAGCAGGTTAATAGCTGCTGGGTTATTATGGGTAACATTTTCAAAAACAGGAGGCTAAAGTTAGACTCCTACATGCATAGTTAGGCAATTAAATAAGTGGACTGATTTTCAGATGTACTGAGCTGGAAAATGGGAGGGGTTTTCACAGAAAAAAAACCATAGCTATTTGTCAAAAACCTGCTAAGCCCCCAAACATTCTCAGCCCTACACCTCCAAAAACCAAAATAATTTTGGCCAAAATTTGTAATAATTTTGGCCCAAAATTGCCAAAAAAAAATAAAATTTGGTCAATAACTATTAAAAACTAAAGAATTGTTGGCCAAAACTGCCAAAAATCAAAAGATTTTGAGGAAAGTGGACACTTTTCTGGAAATTTCGGTTTAGTCAAAAATCCAAATTTTTCAACAAAAAGAAAAAAAGTTTGGAAAGATTTCCGCCAGCAGATCCCGTTTACTGGGAGCTGCTGGGTGCCCAATGCTCTGAAAATTAGACCATTTAGGGCCTGATCCAAAGGTCCTGGAAGTCAGTGGAAAGACTCCCCACGATTTCACTGGGACTTTGAATCAGGCCTTTATGAGGTATCCAAATATTAGAGATGGTTAGAAAATTGAAATAACCTAGACATTTCAAAATTTCCCACGGAAAAGAAATTAATTTGTTTCAGGAAAATCAAAATTTTTCAGGTTGACTTTTTCAAAACAAAATATGGAGCAGCTGCCCCTCCCCCAACAGACTCCTTGGGCTGCTATTGATGCTTTGAGGGGCACCCAGCCCCAGGAATCCCCCACAGTCAGGAACTGCCCAGAAAGTCCCCCGCTGCGGAGTGACAAGCCTAGAAGAACTGAGAGCAGCTTCCAGGGCTGCCACACTCAGGGTCTCCATTGAACCCATGGATCCTGAAATGCCAGGCCCCCTAACACCCCGCCAGGTGAGCTGGTAGGAAACCAGGCCTGTGTTTTGGTGAAAGTCCATTGAAACTGAAATGTTTCCGCAAGGAATTTCAGTTTCAATAAATCAGTATTTTGATACCAAAAAAAAAAAATCATTGGAAAATTCCTGGGCAGCCATAAAACTAAGCTCAGTTCCCACTGATCCTAAGGAAATGAAAGCCCCACCTCATTGGCTGCTTCAGCAGAATCAGCTGGTGGCTGGAGTCCAGGTCCTGGATCCTGTTCAGCAGGGGCGTCTTCTGACAGTCCTGAACTTAGAGGTTTTGGTTCATTTGTATCTAGTTCTAAAGATTTAGTTCCTGGTATGAAAAAAGTCAAAAACAGAAAAACGGCATCTGTTCACTGAGTGTGACGGCAAATTCCCAGTGTTCATTTAAATGACCGTCTAAGAGTCTCCATCACAGGGAAAGTCTTTTCCCCATTTTACCCCACTGCTGAGTAATAGGGGGAAATAGACATTTTTCAGTATGTTACCTCTTCACAGTATGGCCAGTGTCTTTGTATAGATCTGTGCAGCACCCAGCACAACAGGACCCAAATCTCAATCATTGTGTGTCAGTGCAGCACCCAGCAAGATAGGGCCGTGATCTCAGTCAGTGTGTGTCTGTGTAGCGCTGGCACAGTGGGGCCCTATATCACTGCATGTGTGTAGTAGTAGTAGTATTGAGAGTAATAATTATTATTATTAATAATTAAGTGGAGTGGAAAAGCCAATAGATGTTCAGGAAGATGCTCAAACATGTAGGAATCTTTCTGCAGTGGTTTCTTTTAACATTTTCTAAATATTTTAATGAGGTTTGGGAAAATATGACATGAATAGCTCTTGGTAAAGCATCGACAACACAGCATGTCCAAAAGAAAGAAATACGATCACAACACACTTGGGGCCTCAGCTTTGCATCAGAGTCTTAACTTGATAATTCTGTCAAATCAAACTGCTCTAAAAAAAACAATGAATATGTTAATATTAAAATTGGACAGCTAAAGAAAAATCCCCCCACCCCCCACTGTGGCATGCAGCATTCCATTAGCAAGTGACAGCCATCCTGCTATAAAACAACTTCCCCTATTGGATGCTATAGATCAGGCCTGCAGAACATACGGCCCCCCACTAAACGTGACCTCCTCGTTCACCACAGCAATTCCCATTTACACTTGCAGTGGGGATCAAACCGTTTCTCTTTCACTTTAGTATAAATCTCACACACACACCCCCATCCCCCGCAACCCCATCTTTAGTGCTCCAAATGCACATGGAAGGCATAGGGACTAACCCTCAAACCTCTTACCCGGAAAGGGATGGGGATCTAGTAAAGGGGGTTCAGGCAGAGGAGCGGGTGTGGGGGTGCTTGGGGACTCTACACTGGCAGAGAGGCGGGGTGTGATGTACTGGCAGAGGAGGGTGGAGGAGGAGAGGGGGTATCAGGAGGGTTGCGGGAGAAGAGGTGCAGGGGAAGGGGGAGGTGCGGGAGGAGGGGGCTGGGGGAGGGGACAAGGGGAGAGGTGC
>QXTE01000428.1:493256-541434 GCA_003942145.1 Platysternon megacephalum
AAAGAGAGTGAACAAGTAAAGGTTTAAAAAAAAAGCAAGGCAGGAGACCAAAAAGATAAAGGAACAGGAGGGGAGAATAACATCTCTGTTCCCATCTGCTAGGGGGTTAATAACATCGGCAAATTAAATGCAATGTTGAGCTTGAAAATTGTGCATATGTGTTTGCCAGACCAGGGCCTATGTCCATTGTGCATAATGCATTAAGAGTATTAACTGCATGAAAAAGAAAGTAAAATATTACCAGCTGATGGTTCCACCTTACAGCCCATCTTCCACTGTCCTTTTCATGAGGAGAACAGTTTTGTGTTTAGTGGAAATTATTATTTGCTTGTCAAGGGATTTATCAATAAAAAGAACAGGAGTACTTGTGGCACCTTAGAGACTAACAAATTTATTTGAGCATAAGCTTTCGTGGGCTACAGCCCACTTCTTCGGATGCATAAATATCTTCTTACTGTATGTTCCATTCTATGCATCCGAAGAAGTGGGCTGTAGCCCACGAAAGCTTATGCTCAAATAAATTTGTTAGTCTCTAAGGTGCCACAAGTACTCCTGTTCTTTTTATTGATAAATCCCTTGACAAGCAAATAATAATTTCCACTAAACACAAAACTGTTCTCCTCATGAAAAGGACAGTGGAAGATGGGCTGTAAGGTGGAACCATCAGCTGGTAATATTTTACTTTCTTTTTCATGCAGTTAATACTCTTAATGCATTATGCACAATGGACATAGGCCCTGGTCTGGCAAACACATATGCACAATTTTCAAGCTCAACATTGCATTTAATTTGCCGATGTTATTAACCCCCTAGCAGATGGGAACAGAGATGTTATTCTCCCCTCCTGTTCCTTTATCTTTTTGGTCTCCTGCCTTGCTTTTTTTTTAAACCTTTACTTGTTCACTCTCTTTTCTATGTGGTTTTATACCTGACACTGATTGGATCACTGAGTAGGAGGAGTAAACTTATAGTCAGCTGAAGGAAATCATGTCATTTTATATACCACCCGCTATCTGTGTCTCTGCAGCACCTAGCACCATCGGGCCCCATCCTTGGTTGGCCCACTGGCAGTTCTGATTAGTATACCTAGCGAGTCTATCTGTGACACAGAACAGGCGTTGCTGACATATAATGTATCTGCATATATTTATCATTAGGTCTGGCAGAATTTTTTGTATATAATTCTGATGGGTAATACTGATGTTTATTTTTAAGCATTTTTCTATTTTTATTTATTTAAGTTTTCACTGAAAATGTATGTGCAAAATTATGTGTTTTAAGCAATTTTTAAAGATTTGTATCTGTTTAAGTTTTCACATTTGTGGGAAATGGTGAGGGGTCAGAGAATAATTATTTAATGATGCAGATGTTGTTATTCAAAAAGTTAAAGCTTTATCACCATTAAAACACAAATTGTCAGTCTCATGTAACAAAATATACCAGGTAAATAGCCTTAAATCAAACTCCTGAGCCCCAGTCCAGTGCTCTACCCTCATTTTGCACTGGTGTTAATGATGGCACAAGGTGAAGGGCAGGGGGGTTCGACCAAAATTGCACATAACACATCACAGCAATGTGCTATTAGTACAGATATTAGACCTGATTCTACTCTCAGTGAGCGCGGGATAAATCCTAAGTCATCCACTGACTGCAGGAGAATTGGGGCTAGATTCTGATCTCAGCTCCCCTGGAGTCAATCTGGAGTCAGCCACTGACTGCCACACGGTCGGGGCAAATTGTGATCTCAGTGACACCAGTATTATAAATCTAGGGTGACTCTGGAGAAGTTAATGTCATTCTCCCAGTTTTAAAAGGATGGAAATAAGGAGGCACATCTATGTTAAAGGCATGTATCAGAATTTATACCACAATGTGCCATCATTCCGGTGAATCAGAATTTAGAAAAGAACTTTGTATAAAAAGTCAATCCTCCATTTTAGTCAACAATGCAATTTAAACGAAGAGCAGGAAATGTAATTCTAATTTCAGCATAATATGGCTCATGCAGAGGAAGGATCCGTCTATTTGTCCTTAATTTAAGGGTTTGTTATGAATTTCAGAAGCACAGGGAAATCCTGCCGTCTCTACTCAGGCATAAGTCCCATCACAAACCAACTGTCATGCAGGATTTAGCAGTTTAAAAAATCTTAACACAAATTTACCCTACCTTGTATCAGACTCCCTGGCCGTAAAGGTTCCTGGGTGTGCATGTTATCTTCACTAGGAAATACATCTGTTTCATGTCTGCCTATATATACTGCATTTGAATTGCCTTCCCAAAACATGTGATTTCTTTGTTCTCTTTCTGTTTCTTGTAAGTCTTACGTAAGTAACTATTATTTTGAAAGTGAAAGTAATTCAGTAACATTTGTAGTATGCAACAGGCCAATATGCAGGGTTTTCAGTTACTTCTGCCTTCAAGATGAAGTCAGGGAGGTTACATTGTAACCAATAAATCTGCAAATCGTGAGAGACAGGAGTTGTCAGTGTCACCAACCATTCAAAAAAAGTGTCCTTTAGATCTGTTACTTTCCAGCCTTAACAAAGCAGGTTGGAACTGCATCTCGCTTCCTGACTACATTTGGGCAAACTGTTTGCACTGAAAGATTTTTCCACTGAAAAAAGGCAAATTCAAGCCCATTGAAAATTTTGCAAATTTGTGTTGAATTGTTTCAGTTGGTGAAGAAAAAAGAAAGTGATTTGTTTCAATATGTTCAAAATGAAATGTTTCAACTTTTTTTATATGAAGCAGCTTTTTTGTTATAAAACTTAATTACGTTTTATTTTTAAAAAGATAATGTTTTTAAAAACTCAAAGCTGAAATGAAACATTTTGTTTTAAGTCAAACAAAGTTTCATTCAATGCAAAAGGAATTATTTATTTTACTTTTTGGTTTACTGAAAATTTTGCATTATTATTTTTTTAATTATTATTATTATTATTTCAAGTTGACCGGAATGTGTGTGTTGGGTATGGCCAGCAAACCAAACATTAAATATTCACCCAGCTCTACTCCACCCTTTCTTACCAGGAACTGTTACTGAGCTTTTTGTTACTTTCCTACCAGTTTCATATCAGACCTACTATAGTATTAAATTAAATCAATGTATAGTGGCAAGGCAACTCTTTCCCAATGTCAGCCTCAGCGTTTCTCCTTCTAGCAGCAGGGAGGTAACTGGAGTAAATCAGTTCTACTCCAGAGGTTTCTAATTCTTAACTTTGGTATATTTATGATGTTTACAAGGCAAGCCTCAGGGTAGGCCCATGTAGTTTTTTTTACACCCCTGAGCGAGAAAGTTTTAGCACGGTAAAGTGGAGACAACGCCTTAGTACACTGGCTTCTAGTCTCCAGCCCCTCCCCTGTCCCTCCTTTGCAGAGGCTTTTTCTCTTTACTTCCCCCAACCTTGCTGCAGTCACTTCTCATCCCTCTTCCTCCCCCTTTCATTGGAAGAAGGGGGTTTTAACCATCACCATGGCCCCTTAATTGGACTCAGGTGTCTCTGATTAGCCTGAGGTAACCTCTTTTCAGTTCATAGGGAAAAGGGCCTTAGACCTCCCTTCACCAGCTCTAGCTGCCAGCTCTGAATGTGTCACCTATCTGCACCTCCTCAGGAGCGCCGCCAGCTTTTTCGGTGCCCTAGGCGGCGGAAGGTCCCGCCCCTAAAATTCCGCTGACGACGGGCCCTGCACCTCCTCCCACCACAATACTATGAGGTTGGGCTATGTGAGAAAGTTTATTCTCCCAGCATTGCCAGGCCTGATTCCTGCCCTGTGCAGCACTTTGCAGTGAAAGGGTTGTAGCAACAGGAACTATCTTGCTACTCTTGCATTTTTTTTTTCTTTGTTCTGGTGCATCCACTTAAGGTGAGCATGGGCCATAACAAGGGTAAACCTCTGTCCAAGCAGATAATACCAGGGGGTTTCCATGGCCCATTTTACCACAAGGCACTACTTCTCTACAGTGTACCTTTGTTCTCTGGGTAGGTGTTTTCTACTGAGGTACAAGACAGCTGAGAAAGTATGGCTCCCCACCCTACTTCAGAGATATCCATTTATAGGATGATTTCCTTCTCAACGTTTGGAGCTACTAGCACTGGGTTTACTGCAGAGGGCTGTCAGATGTGGAAAACCTTATTCTGGTGCACCAGTCCATTTTACCATGCCTGGGCCTCTGGTCTTTATCAGATCTGTCAAAGGGTGGCGAAGTGGGGAACGAAATGCTGTAATATCCCACTATCCCCAGAGGTATTCTGACCCGTTTCTTCCTGAGCAGTTGAGGCCAACTTTGTATTACCTATAACTTGTTCAGCTGGGGTTTCACTATGCCCCGCCCCATGATGTACCTGAGATATTTGGCTTCTGCTAGGCCAGCAGTTCTCAAACTGTGAAATGGGACCCCAAAGTGGGTCACAACCCCATTTTATTGGGGTCACCAGGGCTGGTGTTAGACTTGCTGGGGCCCGGGACTGAAGCCGAAGCCTGAGCCCCACTGCCTGAGGCCAAAGCCCAAGCCCCATTGCTCAGGGCCAAAGCCCTAGGACTTCAGCCCTGGGTAGCAGGACTCAGGTTACAGGCCCCCTGCTGGGGCTGAAGCCCTTGGGCTTCGGGTTTGGCCTCCTCACCTGAGGTGGCAGGGCTCAGGCTTTGTCCCCGCCTTCAGGGGCAGCAGGGCTCAGGCTTAGATCAAGGGTTGTGTAGTAATGTTTGTTGTCAGAAGAGTATCGCGGTGCAATTAAGTTTGAGAAATTGGCCATTCTTATGTACTTATGTCCACTTGAGCTGCGGTCACTCCTTGACTGTGCTGTAGATGTCCCCTATGTGAATTAGGAGCCCACACTAGAAATTTTTGCTGGTATAATAATGTTGATTGAAGGTGATTTTTGCGACATTTCTGTGCTAGAAAATTCCATACTGTGGATGCAGTTATAGTGGCATAAACTTTAACTGTTATAGCTTATTTCACTTGGGGAACTGGCATAAGCTATACCAGCAAAAGTATTCTGCCGCTGTAAATTGCATCTGCATTAAGAGGGTTTTAGACTGGCAAACCTTTTAAATCCAGCAGGGTTGTTGTCTGTGTTGTAAACCCTCCATTTACTGTTTTAATGTTAAACCTTGGGTGTGGTCTGCAGTTTCCTGTCAAGTCATTGCTGATGGCTGCCAGGGAAACTGCCTCTGCCAAACCTCTCCCACCCCCCCACCCCCCCAAAAAAAAAAGGGAAGCTCTTATCAAACACACGTAAGAATGCAGCTAAAGCATTTGAAATGTAAAGCAGAGTATGGCTTTCATTGTAACAATATCCCTTACCCCCTTTCTCTTACAGAAGGGTTTTCTCTTGGGGAAACTCCCTATTTCACAGCATTTGATGGTATTCACTGTCCTTTTGAGGGAGAAAAGTGTCAGTTTCAATAATCTGGAGTGGTTGTTGTTGCTGCTGGAGTCTAATCCTGTTCCCTTTCATACAAAACAAGACCAACTGGTTCTGAGAGAAAGGTCAAAAGGTAGAAAATGCAGTTTCTGTCTCTGGTGCTGACTCACACTTGTAGCCTGCTGCTGGGAAAAAACAAGCCCGGCATTATGCTCTGAGCCGTTTGACAGGAGACATACTGTTACCAGGCTGTTTAAGGAATTGCTTTCAGCTTCTTATCTGGTCAGGCTCACAGGTTTGTGGAGTGAAGTTTTTCTTGATGATTCATCCAGATTCTTACTACACAGAAGGCAGAAAGGGAAGTGAAGAGAGGGTACAAGGTGACACCCCCTCACATCTCAAGTGTTGGTCAGGATTTAGCACAGGGGTTCTCAAACTGGGGGTCGGGACCCCTCAGGGGGTTGCAAGGTCATTACATGAGGGGTCGCAAGCTGTCAACCTCCACCCCGCACCCCGCTTGCCTCCAGCATTTATAATGGTGTTAAATATATTTAAAAGTGTGTTTAATTTATTAGGGGAGTCACCCTCAGAGGCTTGCTATATGAAAGGGGTCACCAGTAAAAAAGTTTGAGACCCACTGATTTAGCCAGAGCCAGTGGAGGTGGCAATGTCATGTTCCTATTCTCTGGCCTGGTCTGGTCAGGGCACCTTTCAGGGTCAGGACAATGAAGGCCCAATGGTCTCAGGGTGGATCCCAGGGTCCCAAGGTGAGGGTGGAGATAGGGGAGTAGCCACAATGCTGAAGCTTGCTCCTTCCAGCCCACGTCTCCGGCTGCTCGACCCCAAACAACATCCAGAAAGGGGGCAGTGGCCTCATCCCAGGAACACGATCCAATCAAAACGAACCTGGGGCTGATTATAACTCTGAATATTTCTTCTCATTTCTAGAACCTTCCATCTCACCATCCTGCCAATCCGAGCTGCCTTGGAATCTAAGGCCAGACGGGACCATTTGTGACACAGGCCAGAGAACTGCCCCAAAATCATTCCCAGAGCAGATCTTTTAGAAAAAAAAATCCAGTCCTGATTTGAAAATTGCCAGTGATGGAGAATTCACCACGACCCTTGTAAATTGTTCCAGTGACTAATTATCCTCACTGTTAAAATAAACCTCTTCTCGTGGCTCCTTTCCCCAGAACAATCTGAGTTCATACCAGTCTTTCTCCATTTTCTGCTGGCTTTTATGAACAATATGATAACCTAGCTGGTCTTCTGTTACTCCTTTAATGTGGGTTTCCTGTGCCATTTGGGTGGGGGGTGTGGTGGCTTCTTGTGAACAGACATCTGAGTTTTCTGAAGTACAGCTGTTAGCTCTCTCTGAAAGCCATGATAATCAGCCCTACTTAGGGAGATCAGGGAAGGGGTTTGTGTTAAGGCAGCTGCGTTCTTTAACCCAGGGCACATTTTTCTGATCAATCAAATAACAGAACCAGGCTCAGATTGGTGGATTAGAAATTCCCTTCACTTTGGAAATTCACTGTACTACCAACTCCCTAGTGTTCAAAAAAACCCGAGATTAATCATGAGGTGTTATAAACATAATAATGAATTTGGGGTTCTTTCTAATTGCCTGTTGAGTTTTAAAGCTTTCAGATGCCCTCAAACTTTTCACCATAGCCATGAGGGCTAGAAATGTATTTATAAAAAAAGAAAAAGCTAATAATAATAATGTGTACCTCTTGTAGAGCACATTTCATCAGTAGATCTCAAAGCACTTTACAAAGGAAGGAAGTATAATTATCCCCATTTTACAGATAGGGAAACTGAGGCACAGGGCAGGGAAGTGACTTGCCCAAGGTCACCCAGCAGGCCAATGGCAGAGGTTGGGATAGAACCCAGTCCAGTGCTTTACCTCCATGACTCCAACACCTGGGGCTTTAATAAAAACACCAGCTATTGTGAGACTTATGATCAAATTGCAACAGCTGGCAACTTCTCCAAAAGATGAATGAAGCAAGTTTCATCCATTTGAAGAGAGTGGATACATTTTAACACCTTATCTGTTCCTCTGATATGAATGAGCGACTAAGAAAGAGCCCTGAATAAATCAACCAATTAGCAATTCTCCTTCTGAAGTATAACATACAAAACAAATCCAAATCCATTATGCAGGCGTCACTTAGTTCTGATGCTTCTTTTCTGGCATTGTGCCCCTCTGACACAGCTTCCTGCATAACCCAGGCCAGAGATTCTCATCCACTAATTTCTGCATCTAGTTCAATAGTTTCTATTTGATCTATAGCATGTTTTAAAAAGACATTCAGTCTTGCTGACAGACTCCATGTTTATTCAGAGAACCACCCTGTTCACAACAAATGTTTCAAAGGTTCATTCCCCTCCTGTTGAACCTTACTAGTCTGAATTTGTCTCGCATCCGCTCCCAGCCATTGGCTCGCTTTCTGCTTTTGTCTGCTGGATCTTAACAGAGCTGTCTATGTCGACTATGATCAAATGACCACTTAGTCTTCTCTTGGATAAACTAAATTGTGACTCTTGCAGTATTTGGCATTTTTCTTAAAGCTCCCAGAGTTCTGTGATTCTGCTGGACAAATTTCTCAGCTTTCATTAAAGAAAAAAGCAAGTTTTTACCCTTCATGGTTGCAAAGAAAAACTTGAAACCCTACATCCTAAAGACGCCATCACCAGAAGGCAAATAAACACAATCCCACCGTTTGTTTGTTTTTAAATCTCCTGATTTTAAGTCAGTCTTGTGATTTTCTGCTGGTATGATTTGTTCAGCAAAACAGTCTGAACTTCCTGGAGAGCTGGAGAAATGACAATGTTAGATAGACCAAGGTCCTGGGCTCCCAAACTTTCTGATTCATTCCCTGATTTAACAAATACAAAGGAAGTTCTTTGGCATAAGAAAGTGAAGAAAAAAAAGGCACAGTAGTGACCAAGTCTGCTTTATAATAAGCAGAATTGGGCTTATTTCCCACTTTAATTTTTGGAAAGTTGTGGTTTATGGTTTTCTGGTCTTGTTTTATCTGAAGATCACTTATTTGGGCTTTTTTATTCCACTCTTGCTTCTGCCTTCAGAACTGGGTGCCTGGCCAACCGCTGATGCTCTCTGGCCGCCCAGCGAAGGCAGCGCTGTCACCAGCAGCAGCGCAAAAGTAAGGGTGGGAATCCACCCTGCCATTCCACCCTGACTTCCACACTGCTGCTGAACGGCAGCATGCCCAGCCAGCAGCCGGCGCTCTCCTGCCACCCAGCCAGAGCTAAATTTGTGCTGCGGCTAGCCGGGGCTGTGCCCAAGCACCTATTTCGTTACACATTAAACACATGAAATCAATGAGTTGTAGGCACCCAGGGGATTTAGAAAATAGATGCCTAAATACCTTTAAAAATCTGTCCTTCTGTGTCTCAGTTCCCCATCTGAGCAATGGGTTAATGGCCCTACTCTGCCTCACAGGATAAAGACTTTAAAGATTAGTAGGATATTATGGTGATGGGCAGTGGTGGATTACCATATAGGCCCCACAGGTGCACTGGCACTCTGGCCCTGCCCCCTGCTGCTCCGTCCTCTCTCCCCCAGCCCAGCTCCTCTGCCCTGCACCCCCTCTTCCCCCTGAGGCCCCGCCCCCAGCCAGGCTGGAAGATGGCGGGAACCTGTGTAGAGAGTGAATGAGTATATTCCCCCCCCTCCCCTGCCCCCTGTGTGGAGCCAGCCCGAGCCCCCTCTCTCTTCCCCCCTCCTTCCCACATGTAGCCAGCCTGAGGCACTTGCCCAAACCCCCTCCTGCCCCACGCAGGGCTGGCCTGAGCCCTGCCTCTTGCCACCCCCGAGCCGCACTGCTCCCCCACCCCCACCCCAAGCCCCATTGTGGCAAAACTGCATTATTTGTGCTGTATTGCTCTTGCCACCTGGTGATCAGTTGACAAGAGCAAATGGGACAAATCCAATTTTGCCAAAAAAGTTGGGACATCCAGGGCCAAAACGGTCGGTATGGTTACCCTAGCAGGGGTCCCCAATTTTTTTCAGTTGTGCCCCTCTTTACCTGGCCCGCACCCACCGGGAGCTGGGGCCTGAGCCGGGAGTGGGAGCTGGGGGTTGCAGTGGGGCCAGGGGCTGCGATCAGGGGCCAGGAGTGGGGCCGTGGCTGGGAGTGATGCTGGAGGTGGGGCTGGGGGCAGGGCTGGAGTGAGGCCAGAGAAGACCTGGGGGCAGAGCAAGGATGAGTTGCATTCCCCCCGCCCCCAATGCGGGCTGACCCAGGTCCCACTGCACTCACAGTGACCCAAATGTTCCTCCGTCCGTGCCTTCCTAGGCTGTGGTAAAAGTCACTCAGAGAGCCCACGCAGCTGTGGGGAGACCATGCCCTCCACCTGCCCTGGGTGGGTGACCGGTGTGCTCAAGAAGCAAGAGCAGCCCCAACCCGTGTCCCTGTCCCCCAGGATGCGTTGTCCAGGACAGATAGAGGGTCCAGGGCTCCCCACAGTGCCCCAGGCTTCCTGGGTAGCTCTTACCCTGGCCCTGGCTTCTAGCCAGGCCAGGGGGCAGAGCCTTGGGGGAAGGGGAGGAGCAGGGTGTGGGGCCCTGTGGCAGGGGGGATGTTGGGGGCCCCAATGTTCTTTGTGCCCAGGGGCCCCAATAAATCTTAATCCACCTCTGGTGATGGGGTCCAGATAAATACCTAAAATCTTAAAAGTTTTACCAGTATAACTACTTTGGTTAGAGATGTGATTTTTTTTTTTTCTGAAATAGGTATACAGGTAAAAACTCCAGTGTGGATGCAGGTACACTGGTATAAATGTGGTGTTTCATCTTCCTGTATTGGACTGGACTTGATGAACTCTCAAGGTCCCTTCCAGTTCTATGATTGGAACAGCTATACAGCTGTTAGCATCTTTATACTGATATCACTGCATCCACACTCGGGGGGAGGAAGTGGTACCACGTTAGCTATACCCAGTGTTAAAGCTGGACAACTTTCTAATGTAGACGAGGTCTTCAATTCATAGATTCCAAGGCCAGACAGGACCATTGTGGTCATCTCGTCTGACCTCCTGAATAGCACAGGCCAGAGACCTGCCCCAAATCATTCCTAGAGCAGAGCTTGTAGAACAAACATCCAGTCTTGATTTTAAAATGGTCAGTGACAGAGAATCCACCGCAACCCTGGGTGAGTTGTTCCGGTGGTTAATTATTCTCACTGTTAAAAATGTTCACTTTATCTCCAGTCTGAATTTGTCCCGTTGGATCATGTTATGCCTTCCTCTGCTAGATTAAAGAGCCCTTTGTTTGTTCCCCCTGTAGGTATGAGTCTAGATTGGGATCAAGTAGGGTGACCAGATGTCCCGATTTTTTAGGGACAGTCCCGATAGTTGGGGCTTTTTCTTATATAGGCTCCTATTACCCCCCACACACCCTGTCTCGATTTTTCACACTTGCTATCTGGTCACCCTAGGATCAAGTCACCCCTCCATTTTCTCTTTGTTAAACAAAATAGATCGAGCTCCTTGAGTCTATCACTATTAAGCCAGTTTTCTAAGCCTTTGCTCCCTGGGGCTCTGTCTCTGCTGTTACGAAGAAGGGAAGGATTCTGGCTAGATCTGTGGCTGCAGCCACTAGAGGGCTCTGGTTATGGCTAACGGACAGGAGTCTGCTCTCTCTGCTCAGCTTACCAGGCTGACTGAGCTTCCGGAACAGAGGCTGCTGCTGCATCCGGACAGGAGCTGGGCTGATGATTGGCTGCTGTTCCCTAGTGGGATCTGATGCCAGCTGCGGTAGGGACCGTCTCTGGCTGGACCTAGCCCCCCTGGGCTCTGCCAACATTAGCTCCTGAGACCAGGTGATAGAGAGAGCCGGGGATGGGGCTCTGTGCAGAGCGCCTGACTCTGCGAGACCCCAGAGCGGCTGCCCGAGGGAGGCAGAGCTCATGGCCCTAGGGAGGGGCAGGGAGAGAGAGACTGAAAGGGGAGAAGCAAGTGGAGAGAGGGAATCTGCTACCACCATCTCCCCTGGCATTTTGCCACCCCTGACACACATGCACACACTGACACTCCGCACAGACACGCTCACACAGTGACACACACACACACACACACACTCGCTCACACATGCTGACATGCAGACACGTTCTGACCCGTTCGCTGCTGTAACACCGACACGGGCCAAGAGGCTGATGGACCTTCGCACACTCACATGCTGACACGCTCGTGCACCGTGACACACACGTACGTACGTGACACATTCACACAGACGCACGAGTCATACACATGTACTGTCTGCCACACTAACTTATACAGACACCCTCAGGCACCCCCCCCACACACACACTCACACAGGCAGAGATCACAGTTTCCTGTCCATTCCCAGCGCTCCCTCCATTAGCTCCGTCCGTTGGACAGACTGTTGGGGTCTGCAGAACAGCACATATTTCATAGATGTCAAGGCCAACAGGACCCATTGTGCCCATGCAGTCAGGCCTCCCGCCTAACCCAGGCCAGAGAATCTCGCCCACTAACTCCTGGCTGAGCTGTACCTCCCACAGGGCGCGTACCCAGCCACAGCTGGCTTCTAGCTCCCCATGTTTAATTCCACGTCCCTGGCACATTCCCTGAAACACCCAACAAGCCCTGAACTCACCTTGATTCTTTCCCTCACGCTGAGCAGGATTCCCAACAACAAATCTGACGTGGTTCCCCGGACAGAGGGAAGGGAAGAGTTACGTGTCCTGGATTTCTAGGGTCTGGGCATGGGGTGAATTCTCCATCACTGGAAGTCTGGTAAAATGGAGATGCGGCATCTCTTTCTCAAAGTCAGGAGTCTCTGGGCCAGAGGCAGGAAGGGCTGGGGGAGATAGGAGGCCAGGCTGGAAGGGCACAATGGGCCTTTAGGCCTAGATATCTATTTCCCTAGAGACAGCAGAGAGGTAGAAAAAATGAAACCAGCTCAAAGTATTTGTGAGTGCCGTGAAACAGCTGGGATCCCACAGACCTGCCGTGAACTTCCCCAGCTCTGCCCCCCTCTCAGCCAGGCTGGGACTGTACCCAGCAACTGGAAGTCTGGCAGATGCTCCCCCGCTCAGCTACCTTTCCCCTGGGTGTTTGGAGGTGGCGTGGTCGTCCTCTCTCCCCCGCCCCTGGCAACTTGAGGGGTTTCCAGCAGGAGATTTTTTCATCTATCCAACAATGATTGATTTCACCGCCTTGGCCATTCCCCATTCTGAGGATCTCCTTTGTGTCCCCCACCATTGCCCAGCGGAGGGAATGAGACTCACATCCAGATTCTTTCTCGTCCCAGCAGGAGCTGAGATTTAAGAGTGAGGACGAGGAGGGAATCGGCAGCAGGGAGGTGATGAGACAATGGATCCGGATGGGACCGCCTCGGGAATCTCTGAAGCTGATGAAGACC
Organism: Platysternon megacephalum; assembly: GCA_003942145.1. Classification (NCBI taxonomy): domain Eukaryota; kingdom Metazoa; phylum Chordata; order Testudines; family Platysternidae; genus Platysternon; species Platysternon megacephalum. Next base: position 506,047 of record QXTE01000428.1, read on the forward strand.
AGAGTCTTGGGCAGGGAGAAGCCCGCCAGGATCACAGCGGGTTGGAAGAGCAGGCAGATGGCGATCCTGGCAATGTCAGGGGAAGTTTAAATGTCCAGGATGGAACCCAGCCAGGGGAGGATCCAGCCACATGGGCTGAGCCAGGGAGAAGCCCCAGTGGGAACTCAGAACATAGGGCCCAGGAAAGAACCCAGCTGCGGCAGAAGCCCCATTGCTGCCCTGACTGCGGGAAGGCATTCAGCTGGAGCTCCCACCTCCTTCAGCACCAGCGGGTCCACACAGGGCAGAGGCCCTACAAATGTCCTGACTGCGGGAAGGGCTTCACCCAGAGCTCAGACCTCATTACCCACCAGAGAACTCACACAGGCGAAAAACCCCACCGCTGCCACCAGTGTGGAAAGGGCTTCAGTGTCAGCTCGGGGCTGGCCCGGCACTGGCGAGTCCACACTGGGGAGCGCCCCTACAAGTGCCCTGAGTGTGGGAAGAGCTTTGGTCGCAGTTCCAACCTGCTGACCCACCAGCGCACGCACACAGGGGAGCGCCCCTACCAGTGTGGGGAATGCGGGCAGTGCTTCAGCCTCAGCTCCACCCTTGCCAAGCACCGGCGGCTGCACACAGGGGAACGCCCCTACACCTGTGCCGACTGTGGGCAGTGCTTCAGCCTGGGCTCCACCCTGGCACTGCACCGGCGCAGCCTGCACACGGGTGAGCGCCCCTACCAGTGCACTGACTGCGGCAAGCGCTTCAGCCGTAGCTCCAACCTGGCCACGCACCGCCGCAGCCTGCACACGGGTGAGCGCCCCTACAGCTGTGCTGAGTGCGGCAAAGGGTTTGGTCGCAGCTCAGACTTGCTGGCCCACCAGCGCAGCCACTCCGAGGAGCGGCCCCACCGCTGTGCCCAGTGTGGCAAGGGGTTCGGCCGCCGCTCCAATCTCCTGGCGCATCAGCGCAGCCACACCGGGGAGCGGCCCTACCCGTGCGGGGAGTGTGGGCGGTGCTTCAGCCGGCGCTCCGACCTCATCAGCCACTGCAGGACCCACACCGGGGAGCGGCCCTACCCGTGCGCCCAGTGCCCCAAGAGCTTTGGGCAGAGCGCCGACCTGCTGACCCACCAGCGCACCCACACTGGGGAGCGACCCTACCGCTGCCACCAATGTGGCCAGAGCTTCAGCCTCAGCTCCAACCTCCTGGCCCACCACAGGGTCCACACCGGGGAGCGGCCCTACCACTGTGCCCAGTGTGGGAGGGGATTCACCCGCAGCGGCAACCTCCTGGCACATCAGCGGCGGCAGCACGCAGTGGGAGAGACCACCTGACGGCACAGTCCATGCGTGGGGAGAGAGAGTCCACCTGCCAGCACAGAACATGCACGGGGGAGAGAAAGAGAGAGTGACCGCCTGATGGCACAGAACATGGCATGGAAGAAAATTATCTTGAATGCTTATGACTCAATGTCCTAAGAGATAAAGAACAAGCCGGGGTATTAGTTGGTGTCTGCTACAGACCACCAAATCACACTAGGGAACAGGGACACCAGCTCCTTATACGCCTATCTATAATGTGTAGATAAAAAAGCTGCGTGATCCTGGGGGATTTCAATTTGAGTGACGTATGCTGAAGGTCTCATGCTGCCAGTATTAAAACATCCTTGGAATTTCTAAACGTTATAGATAATGTCCTAATTCAAAAAGTGTTGCATCCAACATGGGGGAATGTATATTAGACCTCATCTTGATAGATAAAGAGGAAATAATCACAGAACTAAAAGTTAATAGTAACTTAGGTACAAGTGATCATTACTTGATCAGATTTATACTGTGCAAACAGAATAAAGTCCAGACCAGTGATATATATACTTGGTACTTTAAAAGAGCCAATTTCATAAAGTTGAGAACAATTATGAACCAAATCAACTGGGAGGAAGAATTGAATCAGAAAAAATATGATTGATCATTGGAAATTGTTTAAGAACACTTTATTAGATGCCTAAAAAGCCAAAGTCCCGCAATTGAGGAAGAAGGCCACTGATCTGGTTCAGAGGGGAAGTGAAGGCAACTGTAGAAAATAGAAAAAAAAAGTACAGTGGAGTCGCATCATAGGCGCATTTAACTTACGCGATTTTAACTATACGCGCTCGGCAAAACAAAACAAAAAAAGAGAAAAATAACAATTTAAATACTGTACCTGTAGTGCGGGTGATTCCGCCCGCCATTCCACTCAATGAGCGTTTGACTATACACGATTTTCGCCTTACGCGCTGACTTCAGAACCTAACCCCTGCGTAAGATGCGACTCCCCTGTATATAACAAATGGAAGAAAGGGGAAGTTGATTAATGTAAATCAGAAGCTAGGAATTGTAGAAAATTGATTAGAGAAGCTAAGGGATGCAAGGAAAAACCTCTGGCCAGCAGAGTTAAGGACTATAAGAAGGAGTTTTTAAAGTATATTAGGGAAAAAAAGCATCCTGACAATGGTCTTGGTCCATAACTAGATGGAAATGGTAGAATTGTCAATAATAATGCAGAAATGGCAGAAATGTTCAACAAATATTTCTGTTCTGTATTTGGGAAAAAAATAAATGATGTTGTCATATCATATGATAACATTCCATTCCACTAGTATCTCAGGAAGATGTTAAACCGTAGCTATGGTCAGACATTTTTAAATATATAACTTGCATCCAGAAGTTTTAAAAGAGCTGGCTGAGGAGCTTGCTGGACCATTAATGGTGATTTTTAATAGGTCTTGGAACACTGGGAAAGTTCCAGAATACTGGAACAAAGCTAATGTTGTGCCAATATTTAAAAAGGATAAATGAGATGACTGGATAATACATATGGGACTGTCAGTCTGACACTGATCCTAGGCAAGATAATAGAGCACCTGATACAGGACTCGATTAATAAAGAATTAAAAGAGTGTAATATAATTAGTGCCAATCAACATGGGTTTATGGAAAATAAATCCTGTCAAACTAACTTGATATCATTTTTTGATGAGATTACAAGTTTGATTGACAAAGGTAATAGTGTTGACGTAATATACGACATCTGTAAGGCATTTGACTTGGTACCACATGACAGTTTGATTAAAAAACTAGAAAGATATAAAATTAACATGGCACATATTAAATGAATTAAAAGCTGACTCACTGATAGGTGTTAAAAGGTAATAGTAAGTGAAGAATCATCACTGAATGGGTGTATTATTAGGGGGGTCCTGCAGGGATTGGTTTTTGGCCCTACCCTATTGAACATTTCTAGTAATGACCTGAAAGAAAACATAAAATCATCACTGCTAATGTTCGTAGATGACACAAAAATTGAGGGAGTGGTAAATAATGAAGAGAAGGTTCCTGATTCAGAGCAAGCTGGATTGCTTGGTAAACTGGGTGCTAGCAAACAAAATGTGTTTTAATACGGCTAAATGTAAATGTCTACATCTAGGAACAAAGAATGTCGGCCAGACTTACAGGATGGGGGACTCTATCCTGGGAAGCAGTGACTTTGAAAAAGATTTAGGGGCCCTTGTGCATAATCAGCTGAACATGAGCTCCCCTTGCAGTGTTGTGGCCAAAAGAACTAATGCAAATCTTGGGTGCATAAACGGGAATCTCAAGTAGGAGCCAAGAGATTATTTTACCTCTGTATTTATCACTGGTGCTATCACTGCTGGAATTCTGTGTCCAGTTCTGGTGGCCACAATTCAAGAAGGATGTTTACAAATTGGAGAGGGTTTCAGAGAAGAGCCATGAGAACGATTAAAGGATTAGAAAACCTGCCTTATGGTGAGAGACATCTAAGGAGCTCAATCTATTTAGTTTAACAAAGAGAAAGTTAAGAGGTGAGTTGATTACAGTCTATAAGAACCTACATGGGGAACAAATATTTAATAATGGACTCTTCAATCTAGCAGAGAAAGGTATAACACGATCCAATGGCTGGAAGTTGAAGCTAAACAACTCAGACAGGAAACAAGGCGTACGTTTTTAACAGAGCGAGTAATTAGCCATTGTAATAACTTACCAAGGATCGTGGTGGTTTCTCCATCACTGACAATTTTTCAATCAAGATTGGATGATTTTCTCAAAAATATGCTTTAGGAATTATTTTGGAGAAGTTATCTGGCTTGTGGTGCTCAGACTAGATGATCGCAATGGTCCCTTCTGGCCTTGGTATCTATGAACTTGCGCAAGGAGAGAGAGAGACCCCCTAACACCATAGAACACATGTAGGGGGAAGAAAGAGAGAGAGAGAGAGAGAGAGAGAGAGAGACCACCTGGTGGCACAGAATATGTGTGCTGTGGTCTCCATTGCAGAGGCAAGGTCAGAGCTTGGCTGCCAGCCGACCCTACTGCTGGCTACTCTTGTCAGACTTAGATGGAGATGTTCACCCCCCTGTGAGAGCAGCTGCGACAATGACAACACTCTGATGGGTCTGAGACACGGGCCCTGCCCCCTGCCTCACAAGACGAGATATTGGCAGAAGAGGGGTAGCCATTATGGTGCCTGATAATTGTATGCTTTGCTGGAGCCCTAAGCGTCAGTAATACACCTCTACCCCGATATAATGCGACCCAACATAACACGAATTCGGATATAACGCGGTAAAGCAGCAGGGAGCCCCAGGCACTTTAAATCACTGCCCGAGCCCCGCTGTTGATTTAAAGGGCCTGGGGCTCCCCACAGTGGCTGGAGAACCGGGCCCTTTAAATCACCGCCGGGGAAGCCTGACCGTACCGGCTTAGTTTAACCTCTGGATATAACACAGTTTCACCTATAACGCGATGAGATGTTTTGGCTCCAGAGGACCGCGTTATATCGGGGTAGAGGTGTAATGTGAACCAAAAGCTGTGAACCAGAGGAGGCCTGGCTTTGGTAAAATAGCAACATGTCAGGTGTCAGCTAACCAAATAAGCACATTCCTGACCAGAGAAGACAGTATAAAAACACACAGATCTCTCAAGTACAGTAACTACGTCAACACATTCTTAAGAGATGGTACAAGAACACACCGACCCCTTGTAAAATGAGGGAATGACAGGATAATGGATGAGAATGTTTTATTCAGACTATCAGGTACAAGGATAAAGGTGGTAACTAACAACATCTGGAGTACATTGATACTTGTTTGTGTCAGTGTATAAAAGGAGAAGTCATAGGAGGGTATCTGTGTGCTCGCCAAGGGGACGGCAGCCTGGTGTGCTGATTAAGCAGGTACCATTGTTACAGGCATACACGTGTTGGTGTACCTGTAGCTCTTACAGGGCGCTAGTACTGTGCTGTGTCGAAAATAAACCTGGCCGAGCGCCTTCACCACCAAACCGAGCCTGTGGTCTTCCTTTGTGGACAACATGGAGGTTTGCTGAATCAGCAGCTGCAGTGTCGGCTAGTGCAGCTGACATCTGAGCTGCAGAAACTGCAGCATTTAGCAGCCTTAGCAACATTGCAGCCGTAACAACGCTCCACAGCACTAACAACAGTAATCCCAGACTCCGTGACTCTGGTTAAACTGTACCACCATTCCCCCCTCCCCCCCCCCGCCCAATCTGGTTTTCTGGGATCTATTGGCCTCATCCTGCATGAATAGAATAAAACAGGAACCTTTCCATTGGCTTCAAGGGCCACTGAATCTGTATTTGACAGATTGCACTAAATTAAGTTTTCGGTTTAATTTGGTTTCTTACTTTGAATTGGAGCTAATAAAACAGGACTGAGTTTCCCAGCGTCACATTGAGTGAACTTCTTTATCCTGAAAGTGAAAATAGTCATGATTGTAAGTGGGGGTGAGATAGCACTTGCTGCAAAGCCTGTTTTAGGGTTTAATTATAGATTCACAGCCGTTAAGACCCACTGTGCCCATCCAGTCCAGCCTCCTGCATAACCCGGGTCAGAAAAGCTCAGGCTCAAGACTCTTGGCTGTATGAGCAGGGGACTAGTGAGGATGAAAATGTGTGTAGGTGGCAGATTATCCCACATCTGCTAGGTTCTTACACTTTTCTGTGCAGCATCTGATGCTGGGCACTATCAGAACCAGGAGACTGGACTAGATGGACCTCAGCTCTGATCCCGTTTGGCAATGCCCATGTTCCTACATCTGCTGGACCAGATCATTTGCACCCAAGAGTTTTCAAAGAATTGCCTGAGGAATGAGAAAATGTAGATATAATTGATGCCAATCAATATGGTTTAATGGAAATAACTCATCACATGGCTTGTACAGGTGGTCACAATTTTTTTAACACAAAATGTTTTTAGGTAAAAACAAAAGAAATTGTGAAAAATTATTGGCATTTGTGTCTTCTGTGAAAAATTTGACTTTTTAATCATTTTTTTCTCAAACGTGTTATAGAAAACAATATATCTATATCTATCTCAGCAGTTCCCAAACTGCAGATGGGGTTGTGCTGATCCCTAGTGTACAGAGGATGCGATGTCATGTGCATGTACAAGGTGCTCTACAGAATGGGTTTTTTGAATGACAATTGACTAGGGTCCAAAATTTTCACAAAAGATGTTGCTGGAAAATGGCCTTTTTTCCAAAAATGAAATATTTCACACACACAAAAATTGATATTTTGCATGTCATTTTTTTTTACAAAACATTGTGACATTTCTTAATTGAATATCTTATCAAAAATATAATGCTATAGATGACATATTGAAATGTTATTAGAAAATTATTGTTTACTGTAAATGAAAAATGTCTCTAACTATGTTTACAATGTTTTGATTAATTTTATGAAAAATGAAAAACATCTCTTGAAACTTTGGAATGAAAACACCTTCAAAATTTCTTCTGAACTGAACTATTTTTTTTTTTCATTTATATTTTGACCATCTCCACAAACTTGCTATAATTTTAAAACAAGCTGGCAGTTTTAGCTGATCTGTGTCATTGTGTGGATATAATAGACTTGACTTCTACAGGATCTTTGACTTGGTGCAGCACCGTGTTCTGATTAAATGCCGAGCTCAATGCAAAATCAACGTAGAAGGAGTTAAATGGAATAAAAACCGGGTAACTAGGCTAATATGCAGAACCCAAACCCTAATGTGCACAACTCCACCCATAATCTATATAGCGCTAACCACAAACCTAACCTGCAGAACCTGAACCCATCCTTTATCTGCTCAGATCTAACTCCAAACCTACTCTGCACAATGCAAACCCAGCTCCCTCATCTGCATCACCCTAATTTGCATAACCCAACCCAAAACCTAATCCGCCTCTCCCCAACTCCAGCTCTAATCCACACGACCCTAACCCTGACCTGCACCATCCTAAACCCTCTCGAGTCCGGGAGAAAGGGGTTAAAGCCCGAGAAGCCAAATCCTCCACTTCACAGAGCTGGGAGGGACCGGAATAGCAGAGGGACCTTCCTGTGCCAGCCCCCAGGCACCCGGGGCCCCGCTCCTGAGCCGGCTCCCGGCCCGTGCGTGCACAAGGAGCGGCCCCGGGGGAATCGCCCCGGCCCGGCGGTGAGTGGGGGCGCCGGGGAGACCCAGAGTCGCGGCGAGAGGCGGCCCCCGGGGCGGGAGGGAAACAGCAGCAGAGGCAGGAAATCGCTGCCTGGAGGAAGCGGCAGAGCGAGGTGGGGATCGGAGCCGGGAGGGGGGGGGGGGCGGAGAGAGACACCCCCACTCAGCCAGCTCCGGGGCATCACGGGCTGGGGGGGGGCGTCTGTGCACTGAGCCCTGCAGGGTCCCCCAAACCAACCGTATTAGCGGGACCCCCGGGCCAGCTAGTCCCCCTGGGGCTGGATCAGAGATTCCCCCCCCAAAGAAAAGGCCCCGTGTCCCATTCCCCACATCCCTGAACCAGCCAGGACCGCCCGACCCCATGTCCAATATTCTCCCACACCCCCTGAGCCAGCCAGTCTCCTGCTCAGAGCCAACCAGACAGCAGCAGTAGTGGCTTGTGAGTGAAGGGGCCCAGCCACATGCCTTCTTCATAGATGCTCGAGGCCACCGAGCCCATCCAGCCCAGCTTCCTGCATCATCTAGGCCAGAGGGTCTCCCCCCAGCGATTCCTGCCTCTGGCCCCACTAGCTCGGTAAATAGCGCTAAGGGCAGGTCAGTTATACAGAGCCACCCAGAGCAGCCTATTGCGTGTCTTAACACGGCCAAATGCAGGGTTCCACATCTAGGACAGAGGTAGCCTACACTTACTAGATGAGGGGCTGTATCCTGGAAAGGAGAAGCGCTGGGAAGGGCTTAGGGGTCATGGTGGAAACCTGCTGAACATGAGCTGCTAGTGGGAGAGTGTAGCTGAGAGGGAATATCGCAGTCCCTGGCCGTCTGAGTAGAGGAGTAGCAAGGAGAAGCAGGGAGGGAGGGTTACCTCTGTATATGGCATTAGTAAGACTGTTACTGGAGACTCTAGCCAGTTCTGGTGTGCACACTTCAAACAGGATGTTGCCAAATTGCTAAGGGTTCAAAGAAGAGCTACAAGAACGAGTTGAGATCTGGAAAACCTGCCTTAAAGCGAGAGACTAAGGGCTTGTCTACACAGCAAAATTTATTGGTGTAGCTCTATAATTATACAGCTGTCATTATACTGATACCACTCATAGAGAGACACTTTGCACCAAGCCTAATACCTTAATGTTCTTGTACTTAATCATATAGAGCATAAGAGAGCACAGATCATACAAAGCAATAAACATCTGAAATTGCAACGTCAGTAACTCAGCCAGGATGCAGGAATTGTTGGGGGGGCGGGGCTGGGATGGAGGGGCAAAATGGGCTTTTCTTCTGGCCTTAACATTTATGAAATGTGCTGTTCTGCAGAGTCCAGCGGCCTTTGCAGGGACAGAGCTAATGGAGGGAGCTCTGGGAATGGATGGGAAACAGCCATCTTTGTGTGAGTGTCCATGTGAGAGTGACTCTATGAATGTGTGTGTCTGTGTGGGCCCATAGAGGTGATGGTGCCCGGGCTCTCTGATCCAGCAGGTCTGAAGGTGGCTATCCCCCCAGGCGTGGTGAGCCGAGGATGAAGAAGGTGTCAAGGAAGAGCCAGAATGAGAAGTACCGGCTGAAATACAGCCGGCTGCGCCGGGCGGCCAAGGCCATGGTGTTCGAGAATGCAGCACTGTGCGATGAGATTGCCCGGCTGGAGGAGAAATTCCTGCGGGCGAGAGAGGAGCGTCGATTCCTCTTCACCAAGCTGCTGCAGCTGCAGGCACTGTCAGCCGAGGAGGAGAGCCCGGCGGTGCCATTGGGGGGCATCTCAGCAGGGTACGGCGTGGCACCGACGCCTGGCCCAGATGAGCCAGCGCCGGTGGGGAAGCGGCCCAAGAAGGGCAAGGAGAATGGGCGTGCAGCCAAGCGGCGGGCGGCACCAGACAGGGGGGTGCGCCGGCTGGTGCAGCCAGTGCCGCTGGACTCCTCGGGTCGGCCTGTCTTCCCCATCGCGCTGAGTGGGCTGACGGTCTACAGCCTGGGTGAGATCGTGGCCGACCGGCCAGGCTTCCACGAAGAGGGAGCCATCTACCCAGTGGGCTTCTGCAGCACACGGGTCTACGCCAGCATGCGGCGCCCTGACCAGCGCTGCCTGTACACCTGCCAGATCAAAGATGGCGGAGTGGGCCCCCGCTTTGAGATCGTGCCTGAGGATGAGCCGGGCAGTGCCCTGGCGGGCAGCACGGCTGACACCTGCCATGCCCAGCTGCTGGCGGCCATCAGTGCTGCCCGGGGGCGGCCCTACCCTGAGCTGGAGGCAGCCGGGGCCGATTTCTTCGGCTTCTCGCACCCGGCCGTGCACAACCTGATCCAGAGCTGCCCCGGGGCCCGCAAGTGCGGGGCCTACCGCTGGGTGCGCTTCGAGGTGTGTCGTCCCGGGGATGGGCAGGTGCCCCAGGGGCTGCCCGACAACTGCGCCGCCACCGACTTCCAGTCCTTCCGCCGCCGCGCCCAGGAGGAGGAGGAACGGGACCGCGGAGCTGGGGGCCGTGCACTGGGGCTGACCCCTGCCCAGGCCTTCACTTCCCCCTGCTCCTATGAGGAGGTGTTCCTGAGCCGCCCTCTCGAGTCCCCCGGCCATGGCAGCCCCGATGGCTCTGACGACTGAGACCCGCTCTTCCCCTCAACCCTGGTGTGGCCTCCATGGAGCCACCCCCCCAGTACGGCCTGCACAGCTCTTCCCATGGAGCCCCCCCCCCCCAGCCTATACAGAGTTCCCAGCCCAGCATGGCCCCCACGGCTCCTGCTACTGAGCCCCCTCCCCCTTGGCATGATCCTCACGGCTCCTCCCACTGAGCTCTCCCTCTCCACNCCCCCCCCCCCCCCCCCCCCCCCCCCCCCCCCCCCCCCCCCCCCCCCCCCCCCCCAGCTGTGCTGGCTCTGGTGGTGGTGCTCTCTGTGGGAACCTGTGTAGCTGACTCCAGGTGGGGCTTGTCCCCGCCCTGTGTGCACACTCTGCTCACTAATAAAGATGATGGTGGAAGCCACATCCCTGGCTCTGTCTGCTCCCTTTCCTGGGTGTAGGAGGGAGGGGAACAGAGGGGCAGCCGCACGGGTGAGCTACCCCCTGCCCTGTTCTTGTGGCCCTTCCCTGGCTAATCCAGAGTTAACAGCGGGATCCGAATCTGGATCCCAATCCCTGTGCACTCAGCCATGTGGGGTGTGAGCTTAAGGGGTCACCCAAAGCTGGGCAGCAGGGTTTGGACAGATGGGGCAGCCTATCCCCCTCCCCAGCAGCATCCTGGGGCTGCCCCCTCCCTCCAAACGAGACTCCGCCACTCAAATCCAAACTAGGCACAAACAGAGCCCTCCTCCATTGGACTGGGGCTCAGACCCATATCTCACCCACATGCACCCTCTGCCTTTCAGAGTAAATGTGCCAGAGCTATGTACCAGCCATACCCATTCCCCTTCCCCCAGAGCCAGCTCCCCGCCTGTCTATAACCCTGTGCCTTCCTGCTGTGCTGACACTGTGTCTCCTGGGAGATCAAGCAATGCCCCCCCCAACACACACACACACACACACACTGCGCTTCCCATCAGGCCCCCCATGTCAGGGCAGACCCTGTCTCAGCTGACCAGGCTATTCCTGGCTCTGGAAGGAAATGAGGTCTAGTGGGTTGGGAGGGGAATGGAACTCAGGACTCCTGGGTTCTCTTTGCGGAGGGGTGGCGGGGAGTGGAGCCTAGTTGATTAGAGCAGGGGGGGGCTGGGTTTTATTCCCAGCTGTGGCAGCCATAACCCATGGGCTGCCTCTGATTTTGTACCACCCTGCCGCCTCTGTGCTCCCTGCCCCTGGTTCAAATCCTCCCACCAGGAATCTCCCTCCTACTTTACATCTCCGTTCCCCGGCGAGCCGGGGCATGAATGGGTTAAAGACACCAAGCTCCTGGAGTGGAGCCTGAAGCAGGGAGGGGGACGGGATAGCGGAGGGACCTTCCTGTGCCAGCCCCGGACACCTGGGTCCCGAGCCCAGCTCACCTCCCCGCCAGTGTGTGCGCAGGGCGAGTCCTAGTCTGCAGCCCCGGGGGATCACCCCGGCCCGGCGGTGAGTGGGGGCGCGGGGAGGCGGCCATGGGAGGGAGGGAAACAGCAGCAAAGGCAGGAAATCGCTGCCTGGAGGAAGCGGCCGCAGGGCTGGGTGGGATCGGAGCCGAACCGCGGCTGGGACCGGAGAGACCCCCCCACACATACACACCCGGGTAGCCCCGGGGTTTGTGCTGCAGGCGAGGCCCTGCCCGGGGGGAGTGGCTGTGCCAGCGATGATCCCGGGTGTGGGCTGACTTAGGCTGTGGGGAGGAAGCGTAGGGGCAGCCCAGCTGTGGAGAAGGCATGAAGGAGGGGGGCTGGTGTGTGGTGGAGCAATGACTCCCACTCCAGGGAGCCCCCTGCTCCCTGGCCACACAGGCTGCTAAGGGTGAGTTAGTTTGTGATGTGGGAGCTGGGACTCGCCCAACTCTTCTAGATGCCCATGTGGTGGGAACAGCTGCTGGGCTGGCACTGAGGGCCCTCAGTGACCTGTTAGTGGGGCTTCTGCTTTTGGGGTTCACTAACGTCAGTTTTTCGGGCGTTATTTTTAACAATTTTTGAGTTCTGTGTAGATACCCAAAAACCGGGGGGGTTCAGGGCTTTCTCTTTGTATATATTGTAATGAGTAATCTATTTGCTATGGACCCTTGTGCGCTTTTACCTAGCACTGTTTCAAACAGCACTATGTTAGAGCACACTAGGGAGCTTCTAGTGCGCACCAGCAGGATCCATGTGGACCAATTAATGCTCAACACATTCGTTCATTTGAGAAATCATACTCCTGTAGTGCACATTACTGCTCTGTCTAGACAAGCCCTTATAACCCTTTCCAATGTTTGATTTCTTTTCTTTGTATTGGGGTGTTTTGTGGGTGTTTATCAGCTAAAACCTAAAATCAGATGCCCTAACCATTAGCAATTCCCTGGGCATCCTGTGCCCAAGTAATGCCAATTTAGGAGGACATTATGTCTCTTGTGATATGCAATGTAGCTGTGTTGGTCCTAGGATATCAGAGAGACAAAGTGGGTGAGGTAATATCTTTTATCTGGGGTTGTCAAATGATTAAAAAAATAATCACAATTAATCACGAGATTAAAAAAATAGTCCTGATTAATCAGTTTTATTTGCAGTGTTAAACAATAATAGAATATCAATTTAAATTTATTATAAATCTTTTTGGATGTTTTTCTACATTTTCAAACATATTGATTTCAATTACAACACAGAATACAAAGTGTACAGTGCTCACTTTATATTATTTTTCAGTTCACCTCATACAAGTACTGTGATGCAACCTCTTTACTGTGAAAGTGCAATTTACAAATGTAGAATTATTTTTTAACAGAAACTGCACTCAAAAACAAAACAATGTAAAACTTCCGAGCCTACAAGTCCACTCAGTCCTATTTCTTGTTCAGCCAACCGCTCAGACAAACAAGTTTGTTTACATTGACAGGGGATAATGCTGCCCGCTTCTTATTTATATGTCACCTGACAGTGAGAACAGGTGTTCGCATGGTACTGTTGTAGCTGGCGCTGCAAGGTATTTATGTGCCAGATATGCTAAACATTAGTATGCCCCTTCATGCTCCGACTTGTAGGTTCTAAAGTAATAATAAAAATTCTACATTTGCAAGTTGCACTTTCACAATAAAGAGATTGCACTACAGTACTTGTATGAGGTGAACTGAAAAATACCATTTCTTCTGTTTATCTTTTTTACAGTGCAAATATTTGTAATCAAAAATACTAATATAAAGTGAGCACTGTACACTTTGTGTTCTTTGTTGTAATTGAAATCAATATATTTGAAAATGTAGAAAAACATCCAGACATATTTATAATCCATTTAAATTGGTATTCTATTATTGTTTAACAGTGCGATTCAAACTGTGATTAATCGTGACTGTTGTTTAATCTAGTTAATTTGTTTTCTGTTAATTGCCTGCATTAACTGCAATGAATTGACAGCCCTACTTTTATTGGACTGAACTTGTGACACGGGCATTGGCTGAGTCCTGGGCAAGGACTCCCAACTCCTGGGTTCGATTCATGGCTCTGCTATAGACCTTGGACAAATCACCTTTCCTCTTTGGGCCTCAGTTTATACTCCTGCACTTTGTCTATTTAGAGTAGACTGTAGTAAGCTGTTCAGGGAAGGGAGTGTCTTTCATTGCGTGCCCGTACAGCACCCCGGGCAACAGAGCCCCAAACTCGGTCGTTGGGTGCTCATGCAGTCCCTGGCACAATGGGCCCTGATCTCTGCTGGGGTTTCTAGGTGCTACTGTTGCTAGTGACAGTAAGAAGTTCTCAGTGCTGTGATAATCTCCGATCCCTCCTCTCTGCTGTTCCAGGGGCAGGCGTCCCCGTTCCCAAACCCGACCTCGTGTCCCACATGGAGCGAAGGGAAGAGCTGCAAGTCTCAGATCCCCAGTGCTCCAAGGAACAGGAGATGCCAAGAGGCGCCCAAGAAGGTGAGGGTACTCGGAGACCATCGGTGAGGGGCCACCCTTTGATTTCACTCCTGGCACTCCAGCAGGTGAATAAAGAGGAGAGGGTAGCGAACTCCCTCATCTTCCATGCTAGGCAGGCTTAGCTTCCTGGAGACACCCCCAGCTCTGGAGATCCAGGGAGGCAGTTTCTCCCCCTTAACCATCATGCAAAACCAGTCTCTCAGGAAGTGTGTCTCTTTAACCCTCCGCTCCCCCTCGGTCTCTGACTGTCCCCTCCCCCCTTCTTGGGGGCGGGGGTGATTCAGGCACAGATCCTCAAAGGTTCCCATTGATTTCAGTGGAAGTTAGGAGTTTGAAGTACCTTTGAGGATCAGCCCTAGGAAGGTGGGTCTGGCCGACCAGAGGTGGGAGGGCAGAGGTAGCTAGTCCTGGGTGTGCATCTCAAGAGCTCTGACCTGGGCTATTGTCCAGCCGCGGTTCCTGACTGCCAGGATATGGAACTGACCCGATAGACGCTGCGGTAATCCTCTGCACATTAGACAGACAAACATCGAGAGCAGCCATAGATTATTACAGGCCACTCCTGATCCGCCCCAGGCCACCTCCTCTGGGCGTCAGTGCAGCAATGACTCCCATCTGGCTCATCTTCCAGGTGCCGAGATCCTGCGTAGAAGCAAGGAAGAGACTTTGCAGCATGAAAGGGAAGCAGCCAGATGCAAAGGGAATGTGTCCTGTAGACCCAAGGGGGGCGATGGCTGGGTGGAAGGGCAGCAGGATCTCGGACCTCTGGGTTCCACTTGCGTGAAGAGTGGCATGAGCGACGGGTCAGTGGGTGGCACCCCAAGCCCCATCGCCTGCCCCATGTGCGGGAAGGGCTTCAGCCGCAGGTCGAACCTCACGAAGCACCAGCGGGTCCACACGGGGGAGCGTCCCTTCTGCTGCACCCAGTGTGGGAAATGCTTCACTCAGAGCTCCAACCTCTGCCGGCACCAGAGCCTCCATGCAGCGGGCGAGGGGCCCTGGTGCTGCCCCGAGTGTGGGCAGAGCTTCACAGGGAGCGCGGGGCTGGCCAGGCACCGAAGAACACACGTCGTAGGGGAGAGATCCCACTCTTGCCACCAATGTGGGAAAGGCTTTGCCAGCCACTCCCTCCTGACCATTCACCGGCGCAGCCACTCGGGGGAGCGGCCGTTCTCATGTGCCCAGTGCGGGCGCAGCTTTGACCGCAGCTCCCTACTGGTGGAGCACCAGCGCACCCACACCGGGGAGCGCCCCTACCGCTGCCACCAGTGCAGCCAGGGCTTCACCCGCGCCACCCACCTCAGCCGGCACCAGCTAATCCACCGTGGCGAGCGACCTCACGGCTGCCCTGAGTGTGGCCGGCGCTTCCGGCTCCGGGCTGCGTTAGTCAAGCACGTGCGGAGCCACACAGGGGAGCGACCCTACAAGTGTGCTGAGTGTGGGGCGGTCTTCGCCAGTGTCTCCTCCCTGGCCCGGCACCGCCGGAGCCACGCCGGTGAGAAGCCCCACCACTGCCCCGACTGTGGCAAGAGATTTGGGCAGAGCACTGCCTTCGCTGAGCACTGCCGCACCCACACTGGGGAGCGCCCCTACCGCTGCCTGGAGTGTGGCCGCGCCTTCGCCGGCAGCTCCAACTTCCTCCGGCACCAGAGAATCCACACCGGGGAGCGGCCCTACCAGTGCCAGGACTGCGGCCGCACCTTCCGGGTCAGCTCCAACCTGGCCAGGCACCAGAGGACTCACCCCCAGGGGCTGGTGGTCACTGAGTGTGGAGATACTCCCTTGCTGGGACGGGCAGGACAAAGCTAGGGTCACTGGGGGCATGGGCCTAGGTGAAGCCGAAGGCCGGGGGGGGTGGGGGGTTGGTTGGGGCTGGGGCTATGGCAGGTGTAAGCTGAGATGGTCAGGGCACAAGGCAGGAGCGAGTGGCTGGTGGCTGGATTCTCTGCAGCCCTGAGCCGAGCAGGATCAGATGGCTCAGATCAGAGCTCACCAGGAAAGGTGGCTCCTGCATCTTGCCGCACCAGGCCTCTCTTCCCCGCCATGGTGCTGAACTCTCCGTCCAGTAGGAAGCGCCGTCTCCTAAATGCTCCTCCCACCATTACCACTTGAGGCCAGGCCTGCTGGGGCAGAGCTCTCTCCTTTCATCATCCCAAGGAAGATAGGGCCAGTGTTGGCCCCTGGCTCCAGTCTGCTTCTCACAGGGCTGCGCCATGGCGACAAACTCAGAGGTGCCCCGGGGCAATCCCACGGCCCTTCATTGCTGTATAGACCAGCATCAGGCAGGCTGGACCTGCCCTCAGTGCTGCAGTTCACCCAGGGGTCTATGCCACCTCCCACCCCGAGCTAATGCCACTTGAGGCTGACCACGCAACAGGTTTGTTTATATTAAAAACAAAAGCCCACAGCCCGTTGTCGTGTTTTTGTTGTTACCAGGTTAAACGTGGGGTCGGCCGACACACTGCGTCCTGGAGCTGCCTGCTGAGCCATGCTCATCCTAGTTGCACTTTATTTCGCACTCTCCTAAACTCCACTCCCCCCTGGAGTCACTGTGGCTGGCGGCTCTGCCTGCAGACTCAGCAGGCCTTGGCTTTCTCGAGGGTTAGCTCTGAAATCTGGAAGGACCCCGCGCTCCAAACCAAAGCCCTCAAACCCAGAGCCCCCTGGGCCAGAGGGGGGCTGGCCGCTCCTGAGCCCCTGCAGTTGGATCTTCTGTAACAAAAGAGTCACAAAGCTCAGAGAGAAGAGAACCCAATTGGGGATCGAGGCAGAAAGAGCTTCCTTGAGTGTTGGGTCACTTCCCACTGACTTTGGGCAACTCCTTCCCTTTAGACTCTCTTGGAAATAGAGGGCCTGTTCCCCCACTGTGGTAAATCAGCTGTCACTCTCTTGATTTCAGTGTAACCGCTGACTTACACCAGCTGCCAATCGGGCCCATTGACCTGTTTGTATGGTAGGTTTTTAGGGGACGTGGTGATGTCGGGGACCCTGGCTCCCAGCAGTGAGGGAGAGCTAGGCCCAGATCCTCCAAGGTCTGTGGGCTTCTAACTTTCTTTGAAATCCAGGGAAGTTGGGGGCCTATGTACTTTGGAGGATCAGGGCCACAGAGACTTACCCAAAGACACCCAGCAGCTCATTGGGAGGGCCAGGAATAGAATAGGTCTCCTGAGTGCCAATCTCCTGTGCTAACTGCTAGGCAACGCTGTCCCCCTGACGGTGTTCGGCTGAACATGTGTTTTAATATAGTTAAATGCACGGCCATTCATCTGGGGACAAAGGTGGTAGGTCCTAGTGTAGGGCGCTGGACTGTGTCCTGGAAAGCAGGGACTCTGAAAAGGAGCCGATGATCATGGTGGATGAACTTCCAGTGCAATGCTTTGGCTAAGAGGGGAATGCAATCTTTGGGCACGTTAACAAATAAAAGCTGCCAGGAGGGGTAGTTAAGAGTGTGGCAGGACACATCTCACCACCCTAAAAACATGGAAATAAGCAGGCAAGGGGAAAGTTTGTGCATGGGGGGGGGAGGGGGTGTCAGGCTCGATACTTCTGTACCTGGAAAGATAATGGAGCAAATAATTAAGCAATCAATTTGCAAACATCTAGATGATAATAAGGTGATAAGTAACAGTCAGCATGGATTTATCAAAAACAAATTGTGTCAAACCAACCTGATTGCTTTCTTTGACAGGGTACCAGCCTTGTGGATGGGGGGGAAGCGGTAGACGTGGTATATCTTGATTTTTAATAAAGCTCTTGATACTGTCCTGCATGACCTCATAAACTAGAGAAATGCAACCTAGATGGAGCTACTATAAGGTGGGTGCAAAAGTGGTTGGAAAACCATGATAACAGTTTTCAAGTATGTAAAAGGTTGTTACCAGGAGGAGGAAGAAAAATTGTGTTTCTTAACCTCTGAGGATAGGACAAAAATTGCTTCACGTGCAGCAAAGGAAGTTTAGGTTGGACATTAGGAAAAATTTCCTGTCAGGGTGGTTAAGCACTGGAATAAATTGCCTAGGGAGGTTGTGGAATCTCCATCATTGGAGATTTTTAAGAGCAGGTTAGACAAACACCTGTCAGGAATGGTCTAGATAATTAGTCTTGCCACAAGTGCAGGGGACTGGACTAGATGACTTCTTGAGGTCCCTTCCAGTTCTATGATGGTTGTGTCCAAGCAGGGTCATAGAATATGTACACCTGTATTGCCCTCTGCATGCTCATAACACTCAGGTCTGCACGAAGACAAGGGCTATAATCCAATCTCGCTTCCGCCAGCGGCCTGCAGGGGTCAGGCAGGACTTTTTTCCCCCAGCGGCACAATTGGGCAATGGATTCTGGGTTGTTTGTTTTATTCACCTTTCTCTGTATCATTAGGGATTGGCCACATCTGGAGGTAGGACACCAGAGGGTGGACCAGTGCTCAGAGCCTTGCTTGTGTGCTCGTGGTATAACTGCTCACCAAATTTGTGGTCAGGAAGGAATTCCCCCCCAGGCCATGCTGGCAGGGAGGGCACACACCATTCCTGGAAGTACTGGAATATCCAGTCCTCTGGGGAGGTGTGAGTGACCACCCTATCTCCCCCCAACTCTAACCCACTAGACCCCACTGCCTTCGCAGAGCTGGGGATAGAAACCAGGAGTCCTGACTTCCTGCACCCCTTCTTAACCCACTAGACCCCACTGCCTTCTCAGAGCTGGGGATAGAAACCAGGAGTCCTGACTTCCTGCACCCCTACTTAACCCACTAGACCCCACTGCCTTCGCAGAGCTGGGGATGGAAACCAGGAGTCCTGAGTCCCCCTTTCCAATCCCCCCTCTAACTCACTAGACCCCATTTCCTTCCCAGAGCTGGGAATAATTGGATCAATGGAGATGGGGTCTGCTCCTGAAATGGGAGCTCTGACAGGGAGCATTTTGGGGGGGTTGCTCTTTCAGGGAGACAGTGTCAGCATAGCAGGAAGGCAGTGTTATAGATGGGGTGGGGAGCTAGCTCCGGGGGTCTCGGGTGCAGGTGGGGTCTGGCTGGCACATTCACTCTGAACAGCTGTGGGGGTGATCTGGGTCTGAGCCCCATTCCAATGTGGGAAGGATCTGTTTGTGCTGAGGTTGGAAGGGAGCAGCTGATCCAGTCTGGATGAATGCCAGGCTGCTGCTAGCGGGAGGGGACAAGCTGCCCACATGTCAGACCCAGGAGACCAGTTATGATGTGTTGGGAACCTGAGCTGGAGCTGCCTGAGAATTCACAGCATCTGACAGCTCACTGTATGGATCACAACTGCACAGACATTCCAGTACCGCTTACTCCCATCCCTAGCCTGGGAATAGAACCCAAGAGTTCTGACTCTGCCCCTCTCACCCCCGCCACATTCTCTCAGTAGCTTTGACAGCGTGGTCTAGCGGCAAGGACATTGGCCTGGGAATGAAACCTGCTGAGTTGAGCATTGAAGGGATTGTGAATCAGACTGTTTACACCTTTTTTGTTCTTTTGGGAAATCAAATGACCGAGCAGCAGTTTGGAGAAAAGATGTCCGAGTTAAAATGGTTAAACAATAACAAAAGCCACCAAAGAAAGAAAGAAACAAATAAAAACTCGACCCAGAACCAGGACTAAAGTGCAGGGAACTGCTTATTGAAATGGCAAGTCTTATCAATGGAATAAAGAGAGAAAAAAGAAACACACAAGTAACTGAACCAGAGAGGATTTATGGCAAGGTGCAAATGAAGGAGGGACTGAAAAAGATGTTACAAAGGAAAAAAAGTTTGGAAGAGGGTTTGGCAAGTAGAACACATTAAGGTCTCCATATGCAGCATGATAACGTCCAAGTCCCACCTCCTCATGAGATTAAGGTTGCCAATTTTGGTTGAACGTATTCCTGGAGGTATCATCACATGACATAATATTTAATTAAAGATGAATCTTTAATTCCTGGAGACTCCAGGACAATCCGGGAAGATTGGCAACCCTACATCAGATGCTAGCAGTTGTTGCTAAACCCACAGATAAATATAACCTATGACGGGCACAGGTAAGGTTAATCACAAATATCCCTTAATTTGCTGCATCATTGTTAGAGTCCTTGAGTTAAAAGCAAAATTCATCCTCCAGGGCAGAGTTAAGGTCATGAGCGCACATCCCTCCATTTCTGACGGCGTTGTTAGAATCCTGTAGCTAAAAGCGAACCAATACCCCAGATATTTGGGAGTTTGGACTTAATCCCTTCTGCCAAGATTTTCAGAAGCGACTAGAGATTTTGAGGCTGTGCGCGCCCCAGCTCAATACCTTAAAGGGGGCCTGATTTGAGGAGGAAAAGTGCTCAACACTTTATTCAGAATCAGGCCCTTTTAAAGATGTCCCAAACTGGGTCACCTTTTAGACCACAGAGGTCCAATCCTGAAAGGATCATAGCAATTACGGCTTCTATCAACACTTCACAAGAAGCAGCCAGGTCCCGGATGCATCTGAGAAGAGGTTCATAGGTGTCTCTAAAGTGGCGCCTAATAAATACGGTTATGGGAGGATTCAGGAAAGAAGAGTTTAACCCAAACATTGTCTAAGTTGGGATTTGTGCTGATTCCAGCTGCTCGTCATGTATCTGTCCCAATGTAAACCCCTAGGGAAGACTATGGAAATCACTACTTCTATTGGTGCAGCTGATGTCTTGAATTGGGGCAGATTTCCAGCATACAAAAGATCTTGAAATCCCCTCAGGAAATCTGATCTAGAACTGGTTAAAATAATGAACATTTTCACCATGAAAAATTTCACTTTTTTGAGAAAGAAAGAAAGAAAAAAAGAAAGAAAGAAAGAAAGAAAGAAATGTAAAAACATTTTATTTTCAAATCACAATTTCGGTCTGGATTTAAAAAAAAAAAAGTTTTCAATTTGGGGATTTTTGGGTTATTTTCTCTCCCCTCTTTTTTTCCTCACTGCAAATGATGGGTGAAAGTAGAAGTGAGACAGAAAGTGTGTTTGATGAGAGGAGAGCAAAGCAAAAAAATCCAATTTGAAATTAAACAGAAATGTGCATTTTGTAATCACCAGTCAAAATTTTTTGTTGAAAATAACGTTTTCATGAGAAAAACTCCATTTTTCACTAAACTTCATTTTTTGCCAGGAATATGTTTTGCTTACAAAATGTCAATTCATTCTAATTAATTTAATCCCATTGAATTTAGAATCCAAATTCTCTTCAACTCCTTTGAAAAATCCCAGCTGGGAAGTCTAACTCCTAACATCCAAATCCAAGTGGTGGAGTCCTAACAACAGTAGCCCAGTCTTTAACAAAACACTTCCTGAAGGGCAGAGTTAAGGTTATTAATGGCTATCCCTTAATTTATGATACTGTTGTTAGAATCCTGTAGTTAACAAAGTTTTTTGCCTGGTGAAAAAAAACCTTTCCTTGGTTTTTATTTTTTGTTTTGTGTTTTAACAAATAAAACAAAAAGTGTAGGTTGTTATTTCTAATCTTCCCTAAGTACTATTTTTAAGTGTTGGTTTTCTAAAAAAATAAACACATAAAAGTTTTGGGAAAAGAATGGAGGAAAATGTTAATTTTCATATTACATATATAAAACCAGGGAGGTTTCAATCAAATAGGAGCAATAGTGTGACACTTCCAAAAAGGCTTAAAAAGCAAGGAGCCAATTCCATTGTGATGTGTTGTTTATTCTTGTATATCCAACCCATGGGGTCTCATCTTACAGGATCTGAAGGAATTTGGGCACATGACTCTCTTCCAAAGCTGATCAAATACTGGCCATCCAAAGGCTTTTAGGTGGGAAATGTCGTCGTCCCGTTCCCCCACCCCTGGCTCTTTTGTTGTTGACAAAACTTTTTTTTTTCCCCTAGAAATTTCCATTGCATGGAAAAGTTGGTGGGGTTCATTGAAAAATACCTAGAAACTGTTTGGGTTTTGGGAACCCAAATTTTCTCAGCTTTAGGTTTGTTGACAAAAACCCTGAACATTTTCCACAAAAGTTTAGATGAAAAATGTCAAGGAAACACATTTTTCCCAACCATGTTTTCATTAAAAAATGTCATGGGGACAAACAACTCATTTCCTGACCAGCTCTCGTCCGTTAGCCCCAATCCCAACCCCAATGCATGATCCCATGCTACCCTGAGCTAAAGGGGTAACTCCCCCAGCTGTGAGTGAGCAGTGGGATGTTGTAGTAGCCAGGGCTGTGCACTAGAGGGAGACATGGCCACAGGCATTAAGCAAATGAATTACACCTGAGCCTTAGAATCCTGGCTATAAATTCAGCCTCTGGTGGATTCCTAAACCCTTCACAACAGTGAGACACATGAACAAATTCCACCAACTCCACTGGGATTGGAGTGGGTTCACAAATATCTCCAAAAATTTAACCCCAGCAGCATGGCCACTCTAAGCATTCAAAAATCATGAGCCAGCCCCCAGAATAATATGGCTTAAAAACATCATGAGAGGTTGAACATCATAAATGTAAGCGTCTGTTTAGTCACAATTCTGAGCCATTTGGAGTAATTTTCCCAGCTTTTCTCCCCAACCATGAGGATCAGAAAATTACTTTTTTTAAAAGCTGAGATTTTCCTATAGTCACATGACTTTGGGGGGAAAATATCACCAACAATTTCGATTAAAAGAAAAAAAAGTGTCTTGTTCCAGAACCAGATTGACTCAGTGAAACTGGTTTTCTTTCTGTCCCTTGATTAGGTCTAGCACTAAACCTGCTCCCTGTCCCTCTCTAGTGGCTGGACAAAGGATTACAAGTCTGTATCACCCTCTTGGCCCAGTAACTCAAGTAACAGAGGAGTCCGGGGTTCAATCCCCACCCAGGGCAGCCAGGGAATGGAGGGGCTTAGTTGGCAGGTGGGGAGGGGAGTTCGTTATCACCATCGTCCACCACAATAATAGTGGCATGGAGCTTCCGGTGCTGCGCCAGCTGCGAGGGAAAGCAGAACCCTTTGCCGCATTGGTGGCAGCGGTGTGGCCGCTCGCCGGTGTGGATGGCCTGGTGTTGCACCAGGTTGGAGCTCTGGGCAAAGGCACGGCCACACTGCCCACAGGCAAAGGGCCGCTCACCGCTATGGGTCAGTTGGTGCTTGCGCAGCACCTTGCCATCAGCAAAGCCCTTGCCACATTGGTGGCAGCGATAGGGCCGCTCCCCACTGTGCAGCCGCTGGTGCCTCAAGAAGCTGGAGCTATCACTGAAGGCCCGGCCACATTTGGGGCACTTGTATGGGCGCTCCCCAGTATGGGTGCGCAGGTGCTGCGTCAGGTTGGAGCTCTGGGCAAATGCCTTGCCGCATTGGTGGCAGTGGTGGGGTTTCTCACCAGTGTGGACTCGCTGATGCTGTGTGAGGTGTGAACTCATGCTGAAAGTTTTCCCACACTCAGTGCACCGGAAGGGCCGCTCCCCGGTGTGGATCCTCAGGTGCTTGAGGAGCGGGGAGCGGTCCACAAAGCCCTTGTGGCACTGGGGACAGCGGTGGGGGTTGTCAGGGCTGTGCAGCCGCTGGTGCTTGGCCAACTGGGAGCGCAAACAGAACCCCTTCCCACACTGTGGGCAGATGAAAGGCTTCTCCGCCAGGTGGGTCTTCTGGTGCTGTGTCAGGTTGGAGCTCTGGCTGAACCCTTTGCCACACTGGTGGCAGCGGTGGGGTTTCTCGCCAGTGTGGGTGTACCGGTGCTCGATCAGGTGTGCCCGACGGCCGAATGCCCTCCCACAGTCGGGGCAGCAGTAAGGTCGCTCCCCAGCATGGGTGCGTCGGTGCTGGGCCAGCCGGGAGCTGTCGGCGAAGCCACGCCCACAGCTGGGGCAACGGTAGGGGCGCTCGCCTGTGTGGGTACGGGCATGCTTGGTGAGCGACGAGCTGTCCACAAAGCCTTTGCCACACTGGGGGCAGGTGTAGGGGCGCTCTCCCGTGTGGGTCCGGCCGTGCTTAACTAGGGACGAGCTGTCGGCGAAGCCTTTGCCGCAGTCGGCACAGCGGTAAGGGCGTTCACCCGTGTGCATGCGCCGGTGCTGCACCAGGTGCGAGGGCCAGGTGAAGGCTTTGCCGCAGTCGGCACAGTTGTAGGGTTTCCCTGAGTTGGCAGTGGGGAGCGTCATCGGCGGCCACTCCCGGTCGGGGCTGGGGGACAACTCCCACTCGGACCCGCCTGACAACGCCCCGTCCTCCGGGCCAGGACTCCCCTCCTTGTCCCCGCTCTGTGCCTCGTCACCAGCTGGAACGACATGGAAACAGATCACCACTCACTGGGCTGAAAAACAGTCTCCCAACCCACCCTCTAGAGACGGAGCTGGCTGGGAGCCAGTGTCCCAGCACGACACGCAGGCTAGGAGAGGTATCATGGGCTGAAATCCAGGATGTGCTGGAGTCCAGAGTGCAGCTCCCATAGGGCTTATGAGGCATGCCTTTTTAACTGAGAGTAATCAACCATAGGGACAACCTACCAAGGGTTGTGGCGGATTCTCCATGACAAGTTTTAAAGCAAGTGTGGAGGTTTTTCTAAAAGATCCGGCCTAGTTCAAACAGGAATTAACTCAGGGAAGTTCTCTGGCCTGTGTGATACAGCAGAACAGACTAGATAATCACAGTGGTACCTTCTAGCCTTGGAATCCATGATTCCATGGGCTAAAATGGGGCCAGGACTTCGCCTGTGGATGTCAAGGCCAGAAGAGCCCATTGTGCCCATCCAGTCCAGCCTCCTGTGTAACCCAGGCCAGAGAACTTCACCCAGTATCAAGCTCCTTGGCTGTATAACTTCATAGATTCCAAGGCCACGAGAGACACATTGTGATCATCTAGTCTGACCTCCTGTGTAACACAGGCCAGAGACCTGCCCCCAAATCATTCCTCGGGCAGAGCTTTTAGAAAAACATCTAAACTTGATTTTAAAACTGTCAGGGATGGAGAATCCACCACGACCCTTTAGTAAATTGTTCCAGTGGTTCATTGCTCTCAACAGGAAAAATGTACCCCTTACTTCCAGCCTGAATTTGTCTAAGCTTCAACTTCCAACCACTGGATTGTGTTAGACCTTTCTCTACCCCAGTGTAGATACTTATAGACTGTGGTCAAGTCACCCCTTAACCTTCTCTTTATTAAATTTAATTGATTGAGCTTCTGGAGTCTCTCACTATAAGGCAGGTTTCCTAATCCTTTAATCATTCTCGTGGCTCTTCTTTGAATCCCTCTCCAATTTTTAAGCATCCTGCTTGGATTGTGGACACCAGAACTGGACACAGAATTCTAAGAGCGGTTGGACCAATGACAAATACAGAGATAAAATAACCTCTCTACTTCTATTAGAGATTCCCTTGTTTATGCATCCAAAAACTGCACTAGCCGTTTTGGACACAGTCAATGTTTACCAGGGAGGGGAATTAACCATTGGAACAGCTCCCCTAGGAATGGGGTGGATTCTCCAAGAGATGAGTACACATGGGGTAAATGGGCAGAGAGATGAACGTGGATGGAGATAGGCTGACAGGGTTAGAATCATAGAATATCCGGGTTGGAAGGGACCTCAGGAGGTCATCTAGTCCAACCCCCTGCTCAAAGCAGGACCAATCCCCAACTAAATCATCCCAGCCAGGGCTTTGTCAAGCCGGGCCTTAAAAACCTCTAAGGAAGGAGATTCCACCACCTCCCTAGGTAACCCATTCCAGTGCTTCACCACCCTCCTAGTGAAAAAGTTTTTCCTAATATCCAACCTAGACTCCCCACTGCAACTTGAGACCATTACTCCTTGTTCTGTCATCTGGTGCCACTGAGAACAGTCTAGATCCATCCTCTTTGGAACCCCCTTTAACTCGCCAATGTAGCCCAGTTTGTGAGTTGTGTAGCAATCACTGTTAGCATGATCTGCCAACCAAGAATTAATTTAAGGCCAGCAGGGCCCATCATAACCACCCAGTCCGCCCTCCAATGGCTATTAGCCAAGATGGTTAGAGATGCAACCCTATGCTCTGGGTGTCCCCAAACCTCTGACTGACAAGCTGGGACTGGACGACAGGGGATGGATCACTCAATAAGTTGCCCTGTTCTGTTCATTCCCTCTGAAGCATCTGGCACCTGCCACTGTCGGAAGACAGGACACTGGGCAACACAGACCATTGGTCTGACCCAGTGTGGCCATTCTTATGTTCTCCTGCCTAACCCAGGCCAGAGAATCTCCCCAGCGATTCCTTCCTCCACCCAGTAACTCCTGGCTGAACGACACGTGTCTATTTAACTGGAGAAATTTGAGAAACATTTAGTTCGACAAATCTGAGAATTCACAAGGCAGAAAAAATTGGTTCCACTTTATAATAAGGCTCCATGTATAAATGATTCCTAGATGTCTTGAAGAATGGTGACTGAAAGGATAGAGTGTCCAGCAGCTCAATAAGCTACTTAAAACCATGGTGTATAATTATTATTACTATTAGTGCGATTTATTTGTATTACTGAAGCATTTAGGAGCCCACATGGTGGACCAAGACCTCATTGTCCTAGCACTATACAAACACCGAACAAAACCATCTACACACCTTGTAGTGCTTATAACCATCCACCACACATGCCTGTTCCACGCTGTGAACATCTGTGCCTCGCTGATTAACTCTTTACCTGCCATTTATAAACAGAAGGGTGTCTGAAAAAAGAAATCCACCCCGTATGTCTCAGATTACTTATCCAGCTGGAGTCACAACTGACCCCTGTCACATTGACGTGGCAGCTGTTGGTTCCAGTGCCGAACTGGACGAGATGAGGCAGGACTGGATGGGCTCAGGGCATCTTGGGGCGTCAGGGTTAGTTAGGAAGTGTCTCTCACCTGCAGAAGTGCCTGTAGGGACGCGGCTGTCACTGGAGCACTGGGGATCCAGCGTGCACGGCTCTACCTCTGGCTCCATCTGGGACTCACGGCTGGTCTGGGGGGTGGAAATCCAGCCCTGAGGACAGAAAAGAGGGGAGACCAGGGCTGGGTTGAACAGCTGTTACAAAGGACGCTCTGTGAGTTTGAACTTCTTGCCTGGAGGGACATATGATCGCGGTACATGGCAAAAAGGGCCAGGAGACCCATGGGCACAGCATGGGGGTCCTGAAGACAAAACATCTGGGTGGAAGACGTGCTAATGTGACAGGCAACGGGGATGAAACTAGGGATCTTTGGGGTCAGAGGTACCAGCTTCTACTGCCGGGGGCCTCATCCACGCCTAAAAATTAGATCGGCCTAGCTGCATCGGCTCAGGGCCGTGAAAAACGTCACGGGCTGCGGGCTGTAGTTAGGCCCAATACAGATGTGGCCAGGTCAAGGGGAGAATTCTTCCCTGGGCCTAGCTACTGCCTCTGGGAGAGATACATAAACTGCATCCCT
The DNA here is from genome assembly GCA_003942145.1 of Platysternon megacephalum. Lineage (NCBI taxonomy): Eukaryota > Metazoa > Chordata > Testudines > Platysternidae > Platysternon > Platysternon megacephalum. The sequence continues at coordinate 533,363 of QXTE01000428.1, forward strand.
TCCACTGCTGTAGGAAGCGCCTAGGCCAGGGGTCGGCAACCTTTCCGAAGTGCTGTGCCGAGTCTTCATTTAATCACTCTAATTAAAGGTTTCGCGTGCCAGTAATACATGAACATTTTCAGAAGGTCTCTTTCTATAGGTCTATAATATATAACTAAACTGTTGTTGTATGTAAAGTAAATAAGGTTTTTAAAATGTTTAAGAAGCTTCATTTAAAATTAAATTAAAATGCAGAGCTCCCCGGACCGGTGGCCAGGACCCGGGCAGCGTGAGTGCCGCTGAAAATCGGCTTGCGTGCCATAGGTTGCCTACCCCTGGCCTATGCTATGGCGTTACCAGGATAGCACCGTCCCTGTGCCCCTGTCGTGTAGACATGCCCTCGAGCTCCAAGCGCAGCCGNTGTAGGAAGCGCCTAGGCCAGGGGTCGGCAACCTTTCCGAAGTGCTGTGCCGAGTCTTCATCTAATCACTCTAATTAAAGGTTTCGCGTGCCAGTAGTACATGAACATTTTTAGAAGGTCTCTTTCTATAGGTCTATAATATAGAACTAAACTGTTGTTGTATGTAAAGTAAATAAGGTTTTTAAAATGTTTAAGAAGCTTCATTTAAAATTAAATTAAAATGCAGAGCCCCCCGGACCGGTGGCCAGGACCCGGGCAGTGTGAGTGCCACTGAAAATCAGCTTGCGTGCCATAGGTTGCCTACCCCTGGCCTATGCTATGGCGTTACCAGGACAGCACCGTCCCTGTGCCCCTGTCGTGTAGACATGCCCTCGAGCTCCAAGCGCAGCCAGACTCCGCAGCAGGGGCTGGAACAGAGACGTCTCTAGCGGGGACCCTGCGCGCTGCCCAGGGGATAAGCAGAGAGACAAGGGGCGGGGGCGGTTATAGTTTCTATAGGACCAGCTGGCTGGGAGCGGGGATCTCTCTGGTCCCAGGCACAGGGCAGCTCAGCTCCCCCGGCCCTGCGGCCGCTTCCTCCCGGCAGCGATTTCCTCCCTCTGCGGCTGTTTCCCTCCCGCCCCGGAGCCGCGTCTCCCCCGCGCCCCGCTCACCGCCCTGCCGGGGCCCGGGGCTGCAGCCGGGGACTGGCCCTGCGCACACACAGGCCGGGAGCCGGGCTGGGGACCCGAGTGTCGGTCGGGGCTGGCACAGGAAGGTCCCTCTAGTTATTACGTCCCCATCCCGGGCCGGCTTCTCCTGCTCTGATCTGGGGTGAGGAACTCGGTGGGTTTAACCCATCCCTCCCCAGACGTCAAGGGAGCGGATTTCTCTCCCTCTCGGGCCTCTGGCTGCCTGCGGGAGTGAGAGGCTGGGTCCACCCAGGTCACGCCGGGTGTCAAGCTGCTTGGAGTGGCTCATCCGCGTGGGTGCCAGCCTCGGGGCAGAGTGATGCAAACCAGGGCACAACCCCCAAACCGGCTGTGTGTTCTATAACATAGATTTCACCAACCCAGTATCCAATGTGAACTCCTCAAGCACTATAATAACTGCTTTAACTGGAGTCACTGCTGGCAGTTGCTGTGGGCACTCCGTCTAGCTTGCCACCCGGGCAAACCTGCTTTTGTGAGAGATGGTCCCTGACACCACAAATTACAACAATATTCAGGAAAACAACGAGGAGTCCGGTGGCACCTTAAAGACTAACAGTTGTATTTGGGCATAAGCTTTCATGGGTAAAAAACCCACTTCTTCAGTGGGTTTTTTTACCCACGAAAGCTTATGCCCAAATACATCTGTTAGTCTTTAAATTGCCACTGGACTCCTCGTTGTTTTTGTGGATGCAGACTACCCCCTGATACTTGACACAATATTCAGGTTACTCGCAGTCCCAAAGGACCAGTCACTTACCCCAGGTCAATTGCACCTTAGATCTTCCCCCAAAGACAACACTTGTGGCCAATCCTGTAATTAACTAAAGATTTATTAACTGAAAAAAGGAAGCAAGAGAGTTATTCACAAAGTTAAAGCAGGTAACTTACACACACAGATGAGTTACAGTCTTATGTTCTTATGCACTTTTTGGAACCTAAGAACATAAGAACAGCCGTACTGGGTCAGACCAAAGGTCCATCTAGCCCAGTATCCTATCTATCCAGGCGCCCCAGAGGGAGTGAACCTAACAGGTAATGATCAAGTAATAAAAGCTGTTGTAATGTACAAGCACTATAAGTCCTCTGGAGCTAAGCAGGTTTCGGTAATATTGCCCTCTCCACATTCCTAGCAGCAGAGTGCTGACAATTTCTTCTTGACGGGGATTTTATTCTCTTCCCCCAGAGTTCAAACCCTGCTGGGACAAGCATTTCTGCACATCTCCTCTTTGTGGGGAAAAGTCTTTTGTCCACTTGATGTTCCACTCCACAATGGTTTGTCTGGTGTCTATGGGCCTTCTTTTGTTAGGCAGGAGGTGACACCTCTCGTGGTAAACGAGTATTGCACATGTGGTAATGCTTGTCTCCTGACTGAGGGTTTCCAGTTTCATAGCAAACACGTTACTAGTTACAGAGCAAACACTTAACTATCACCTTATAACAGAGGATACAGATATTATCGTTGAGATCAATGCCTGCAGCAACTCACAAGCATTTTAAAAAGTCCAAACACAGAACATATTTCTATGACACTAATATATACTTTAACAATGCTAACACACAGGTGAGCCAGTCTGGTTTCCAGCTATGCATTTGTCAGTATTCAGTGAGGCCTAGGGGCCTTGGCATTAGCTGGCACTTTGTCTATTGGTGTCACAACACTGTTCTCACAAAAATCTATTGGGGAAAATCCCAGGGAAGTGAGAGCAGCATTTGGGCCTTTACTGGCAAAGCAAAGCTCTCCCACCATTGGAGAAGGGTTCAGAGAAGAGCTACAGGAGCTAATTGAGGTCTGGAAAACCTGCTCTATAGTTAAGATTATATTTTTATTGGTAAATGTCAGTTTCACCATCCACACCCACCCACAGATGAAAAACAATTTCCATTGTAATAATAACAATGTGCAGATAGGTAAGGCAAGAAACATGCGGCTTGAGAACTAGAGTTTGATTTAAGGCTACGTACCTTGTCTATTTTGACATGTGACATTGCTCATTAGTGTTTTAGTAAATATAAAGCTCTAGCTTTTTTAATCTCGAAGTCTACCGTCATTAAATAATGATTGTCTGACATCTCCCCCCCCCCACCACCCTTGTTGGACCCCCTCTAATTTCCCACAACTGTGAAAAATTGAATAAATAATATTAAAAACTTGCTTCAAACCAAACTGATGTGATCCATCAACATTCTTTTAAAAAATAAAATTCTGCCCAGCCTGCCAATAGTGAGCTACCAAAGGAGTCCAATGGGTTTAGTTTATTCCAGAGAAGGTTAAGAGGTGATGTGACTGACATGGGGAGGGGATGGCTGAGAGCAGAGGGCTCTTTATCCTCCAATCTAGGCAGAGCAGGATCCACTGGCTGGGAGCAGAAGGGAGACAAATGGAGGCTGGGAATTAGGGGCCAGGGTTTATCTGGGAGGGGAATGAACCATTGGGAGAGCTCCCCTCGGGAGGAGGTGGGTTGTCTATCACTGGGAGTCTGTCCCTGGAGATGGGGCGTCTCTCTCTCAAAACTCCGCTCTAGCTCAGCCAGGAGTTACTGGGCCAGAAGCAGGGCCGGCTCCAGGCACCAGCTGAACAAGCAGGTGCTTGGGGCGGCCACTCGGGAGAGGGGCGGCACGTCCAGCTATTTGGCGGCAATTCGGCGGAGGGTCCCTCACTCCCGCTCGGAGCGAAGGACCTCCCGCCGAATTGCCGCCGCAGATCGCGATCGCGGCTTTTTTTTTTTTTTTTTTTTTTTTTGCTGCCTGGGGCAGCAAAAACCCTGGAGCCAGCCCTGCCCAGAAGCAGGAATCCTGGGGGAGATTCTCTGGCCTGGCCCAGGCAGGCGCCTGGGCCGGATGGGCACAATGGGCCCTTCTGGCCTTAAGCTCCATGACTCTAAATCCAAGCTGTTATAAACGACTGTAGGGCAGGGGTGCCAGGAGTATAAAAGGGAGTCTAGTCTCTCAGGTGTTGAGGGAGAAATTTCCAGTCCACATGTTGAGGCTGCCATGAGATTTGGCCAGAGGAATAGTGGAAAGACAGACAATAGGCAGAAAGGCAAGGACAGAGAAAAGGCCTGAAGGGTGGCAAGATAATTCTAGGGAGCTTTTGCCTAACCCAGAGATGTCAAAGATGTCCCAGGGTCAGATCCTTCGCTGGTGTAAACAGGGTGACCAGATGTCCCGATTCTATAGGGACAGTCCCGATATTTGGAGCTTTTTCTTATATAGGCTCCTATTACCCCCCATCCTCTCTCCCGATTTTTTCACACTTGCTCTCTGGTCACCCTAGCCCCCCATTGACTCCAGTGGAATTGGGGCCAATTTACACCAGTGGGGGACCTGCCACATTTCTCACAATGTATGTAGTGGCTCATGCAGCATCATGGCTGGGGTGGGAAGGGTTAAGCCCAGTGAATCCTGAGTCTGCCACTTCCCAGAACAGAAGGGACGGGGACAGGATAACGGAGGGACCTTCCTGACAGCGCCCGGCCAGCACCTCGGTCTCCAGCCCGGTGTGAGCAGCGGGGTCTGGGGGGATCGCCCCAGCCCAGCCGGGCGGTGAGTGGGGGGTGCCGGGCTGCAGCGAGAGGCGGTCGCGGGTGGCACCGGGGAGGGAGGGAGAGAAACAGCCGCGGAGGCAGGAAATCGCTGCCCGGGAGGAGGGGGTCGGACTGGAGAGACCCCCGCTCCCCCAGCCAGCTCCGGGGCGGGATGAGCTGGGACCAGGGCTGGGGCTGGGGAGCATTGGCAGAGCTGTGCCTGGGGGAAGCTCCGACAGACCCAGCCTGGCTACTGGCTTCTCTCTCCCCCAAGCCCCCACAGCGCCCCCTGCTGGCCGTGGGGATTGAGCGCGGGTCTGCGCTCCCCTCCCCCGGCGCTGGGGCACAATCTCTGCAGCCTCCCCTCTCAGAGCCCGCTGTCCCCAGCGGGTCCCAGGCCCTGGCTCCATGGTGACCCGTTCGGCTCTTCCCCAGGTCGCGGTGCATGCGAGTGAAGGTTGAATGAGTGACCTCGGAGAAGATGGCATCCCCTGGGGCATTATGGGAATCTCCTGGTTCCCAGCTGGACCAGCCGCAGCTCCATCCTGAGTGCCTATCCCAGGAGGAGGAGGGAAAGGGCGAACCAGCAAGACCCCACTATGAGCTGCTCTGTATCCCCACAGAGAAGCCCCAGCCTCTGCAGGAAACAGGACACCAGCGTGAGCTTCTTTGTGACATAAAAGAGGAGCCCCCTGAAACGGGTAACAAATCACTTCTCCATCCCCCGCCCTTACTGCATATCTGTGCAGCACCCAGCACGACGGGTCCCTGATCTCAGTCACTGTGTGTCTGCGCAGCGCCTGGCGTGACGGGTCCCTGATCTCAGTCACTGCGTGTCTGTGCATCGCCCAGCACGACGGGTCCCTGATCTCAGTCACTGTGTGTCTGTGCAGCACCCAGCACAACGGGTCCCTGATCTCGGTCACTGTGTCTGCGCAGCGCCCGGCACGACGGGTCCCTGATCTCAGTCACTGCGTGTCTGCGCAGCGCCCGGCGTGATGGGGCCCTGATCTCGGTCACTGCGTGTCTTCGCAGCGCCCGGCGCGACGGGGCCCTGATCTCGGTCACTGCATGTCTGCGCAGCACCCGGCGTGACGGGTCCCTGATCTCGGTCGCTGTGTCTGTGCAGCACCCAGCACGACGGGTCCCTGATCTCGGTCGCTGTGTCTGTGCAGCGCCCGGCGCGACGGGTCCCTGATCTCAGTCACTGCGTGTCTGTGCAGCGCCCGGCGCGACGGGGCCCTGATCTCGGTCACTGCGTGTCTGCGCAGCGCCCGGCGTGACGGGGCCCTGATCTCGGTCACTGTGTGTCTGTGCAGCGCCCGGCGTGACGGGGCCCTGATCTCGGTCGCTGTGTCTTTGTGCAGTACCAGGCGTGACAGGGCCTGATCTCGGTCGCTGTGTGTCTGTGCAGTGCCTGGCGTGATGGGGCCCTGATCTCAGTCACTGTGTGTCTGTGCAGTGCCTGGCGTGACGGGGCCCTGATCTCGGTCACTGTGTGTCTGTGCAGCTACTGGCACGCTGATTTTGGTCCCGGTGCCTCACCCACCCCACCGATCTCAGTCACCCTGTGTCCGTGCAGTGCCCAGCATCCCAATCTCACCTCCCAGGTGCCTCTGCACCACCCAGCGTGACAGGGTCCCACTCTCCATCACTCTGTCTTTGCAGTGCCCGGCCTAGCGGGGCCCTGCTCTTATTTGGCACATGTATCTATCCATGTTATTTATCTGGCCTCACCAGTGCCGGGTCTGAGCATCGCACAGTCATTTACGAGTTTAGCCGCGCACAGCCCCTGTGAGGCCAGGAAGGATCAGACTAAAGGTGGGGAACTGAGGCCCAGAGAGGTTCACCCAGCATTACTCAGGAAGTCCGTTTCAGAGCGGGAAATTGAACCCAGATCTCCTGCCTCCCGATCCANTCACTGTGTGTCTGTGCAGCGCCCGGCGTGACGCATCCCTGATCTCAGTCACTGTGTGTCTGGGCAGCGCCCGGCGTGACGGGTCCCTGATCTCAGTCACTGTGTGTCTGGGCAGCGCCCGGCGTGACGGTTCCCTGATTTCAGTCACTGTGTGTGCAGCGCCCGGCATGATGGGGCCCTGATCTCAGTTGTGTGTCTGTGCAGCACCCAGCGTGACGGGCCCCTGATCTCAGTTGTGTGTCTGTGTAGCGCCCGGTGTGACGGGTCCCTCTCAGTCACTGTGTGTCTGGGCAGCGCCCGGCGTGACGGGTCCCTGATCTCAGTTGTGTGTCTGTGTAGCGCCCAGCGTGACGGGTCCCTGATCTCAGTTGTGTGTCTGTGCAGCGCCCAGCGTGACGGGTCCCTGATCTCAGTTGTGTGTCTGTGTAGCGCCCGGTGTGACGGGGCCCTGATCTCAGTCACTGTGTGTCTGTGCAGCGCCCGGCGTGACGCGTCCCTGATCTCAGTCACTGTGTCTCTGTGCATCGCNTCTGCGCAGCGCCCGGCGTGACGGGTCCCTGATCTCAGTCACTGCGTGTCTGCGCAGTGCCTGGCGTGACGGGGCCCTGATCTCAGTCACTGTGTGTCTGCGCAGCGCCCGGCGTGACGCGTCCCTGATCTCAGTCATTGTGTGTCTGCGCAGCACCCAGCATGACGGGGCCCTGATCTCAGTTGTGTCTGTGCAGCGCCCAGCATGACAGGGCCCTGATCTCAGTCACTGTGTGTCTGTGCAGCGCCCGGCGTGACACGTCCCTGATCTCAGTCACTGTGTGTCTGTGCAGCGCCCGACGTGACACGTCCCTGATCTCAGTCACTGTGTGTCTGTGCAGCGCCCTGCGCGACGCGTCCCTGATCTCAGTCACTGTGTGTCTGTGCAGCGCCCGGCATGACGGGTCCCTGATCTCAGTCACTGTGTGTCTGTGCAGCGCCCGACGTGACGGTTCCCTGATCTCAGTCACTGTGTGTGCAGCGCCCGGCATGATGGGGCCCTGATCTCAGTTGTGTGTCTGTGTAGCGCCCGGTGTGACGGGTCCCTCTCAGTCACTGTGTGTCTGTGCAGCGCCCTGCGTGACAGGGCCCTGATCTCAGTCACTGTGTGTCTGTGCAGTACCAGGCATGACGGGCCCCTGATCTCAGTCACTGTGTGTCTGCGCAGCGCCCGGCGTGACGGGTCCCTGATCTCGGTCACTGTGTGTCTGTGCAGCGCCCGGCGTGACGGTTCTCTGATCTCGGTCACTGCCTGTCTGTGCAGTGCCTGGCGTGACGGGGCCCTGCTCTCAGTCACTGTGTGTCTGTGCAGTACCAGGCGTGACGGGCCCCTGATCTCAGTGACTGTGTGTCTGCGCTGCGCCCGGCGTGACGGGTCCCTGATCTCGGTCACTGTGTGTCTGCGCAGCGCCCGGCGTGACGGGTCCCTGATCTCAGTCACTGCATGTCTGCGCAGCTACTGGCACGCTGATTTTGGTCCCGGTGCCTCACCCACCCCACCGATCTCAGTC
>QXTE01000428.1:541534-604001 GCA_003942145.1 Platysternon megacephalum
AACAGACTGACTCCGGAATTGACTCTGATCTGGATTCTCTCTTCATTCCAGCTGTTGACAGGACGCTGAGCAAGGAAGGTGCCAACACTGTAGGGACGTTGCATTCTGCCCCCTCTGCCCACAGCTCCCTGTGCCCATTCCCCCTCTGGGAGAACCTGGCAGACTCCACTGGCTGTGGGAACGAGGTACTCAGGGATCCCACTGCTAACCCCCGGCAGGACAAGAAGCCCTTCCGGTGCAACAAAGAAAAGGTGTTTGGGGATCCCACCCCTGCCCCTCAGCTGGACGGGGTGCTTGGAGATCTCACCTCTGCCCCCCAGCCAGCCGAGAAGCCATTCCGGTGCAGCGAGTGCGACAAGACCTTTGGGCAGAGCTCCCACCTGCTGCAGCACCAGATCACGCACACCGGGGACCGCCCCTACCAGTGCCCTGACTGCGGCAAGCGCTTCAGCTGGAGCTCAGCCCTGTGCCAGCACCAGCGCATTCACCGTGGGGAACGCCCCTACCAGTGCGCTGACTGCGGCAAGCGCTTCGCCCAGAGCTCCAACCTGACCACGCACCGGCGCACCCACACGGGCGAGAAGCCCTACCGCTGCCCACAGTGCGGCCGCGGTTTCAGCCAGAATGCCAACCTGCTGACCCACCAGCGGGTGCACGCAGGGGTCAAGCGCCACGAGTGCCCCCAGTGTGGACGGGTCTTTGTGGAGCGCTCGTCCCTGCTCAAGCACCAAGGCGTGCACTTGGCGGAGAAGCCATACCAGTGCCCCGAGTGCGGGCGCAGCTTCACACAGGGCTCCACACTGGCCCAGCACCTCCGCATCCACACCGGTGAGAAACCATACCAGTGCGGTGAGTGCGGGAAGTGCTTTGGGCAGAGCTCGGCCCTGGCCCAGCACCGCCGGGCCCACACAGGTGAGAGATCCTACCACTGCCACCAATGCGGCAAGGCCTTCAGTCAGAGCTCCAACCTCATCACTCACCAGGCCTCACACACCGGTGAGCGGCCCTACAAGTGCCCGGACTGTGGGCGCGCCTTTGGGCGCAGCGCCCATCTGGTTACCCACCAGCGCACTCACACTGGGGAGCGACCCTACCGCTGCCACCAATGCGGCAAGGGCTTCAGCCAGAGCTCCACCTACATCCAGCACCAGACCACCCACACCGGTGAGCGCCCGTACAAGTGCCCGCAGTGTGGCAAGGCCTTTAGCCAGAACTCCAACCTGCTCACCCACCAGCGCATCCACACCGGTGAAAAACCTTACCGCTGCCACCAATGCGGCAAGAGCTTCCGGCAGAGCTCAGGCTATCTACAGCACCAAAGGACCCACACAGACTTGCAGCCCTCCACCACACCCACATAACGGTGCTCACCGTGGGGACTATGGGTCTAACATCACAAGCCTCCAACGTTTGTGCTAACTCAGAGACATGATGGGAATTACAAACCACAATACGTTGCCCAGCCAACAGAGGGCAGCAGAGGGTTACACACAGTTGGACATGCACCTGCCTCTCCTGCTTGGGCTAAAGCAGCGACACGGTGAACTCATAGATGGATCTAGATGGTTTTCCATTTCATGGGAAATTCTGTGATTTTTTTTGGGGGGGGGAAAACATCCATTCCAAAACAGAATGAAAAGAAATTTAAAACTTCCCCTAAAACAAAATCCGTAGGGGAGGGGGAGGGAACATCTAGTGTTGACCAAAACAATTTGTTCTGGGTTAGACTTTTTCATTTTTTGTTATATAACATAATATACCATTTAAAAAATATATGTAATACACAATTTAAAAAATTGAAAGGAAATGTCGTTTGGAAATGGGAAATCAAAATGTTCCGCTAAAGGTCAAAGCATTTTGTTCCAGTTTTTTTCCTAAATGAAATTGATGCATTTCCACGCAATGAAATGGCAGTTTCAATGAAATGGCAGTTTCTGACGGAGATGTATGCCATCAGAAGAGTTCCAATCAGCTCTTTTCAATAAAGGTTATACATTGCCCAGCCAACACAACCTGTGGTTGTATCCAGACGTGCACTGGGAACATCAAACAGATGTTCTCGTGCCCTAGTGTCCCACAATCCACTTAGAACTCACTCCTCAACTAGATTCATCTCTCTCGATTTCTGAGGGGTCTTTAATCTCACAGACAAAGGCAGAAAGAGATCCGCTGGCTGGGAGCTTCCCCAGGCAGAATTGCATTGGGAGAGCAAAAACTTTTCATCCAGTGGAAGGTTGAAAGGCTGGAATCAAAACATTTAAACTATTCAGTCATTGAGTTCGGGGTCACTAGTAACAGCCTATGTCTCTGAGATCTCCGCTTGCAGATGTAACAACACAAGGGGTATCGTCTGCTAAACCAGATTCCCAGCGGGCATAAGTCAGGCATAGCTCCAACAGAGTCAATGGGGCCAGATCCCCAGCTGGAGTAAGTTCGCCATAGCTCCACTGGGGAGATCGTGCCAGGCTGCTTGGAGATTTGAACACTCACTGGGATGTGAAGGAGGCTGAGAGTTAGAGTCACATACGTGTGTTGTGGATAACACATTGGTTAACCTCTACCATGCTCTGAGCTATAGAGACTGTATTGAGATGACTGGCTGTGATGGAAATGTTGTATTCCTAATATTTGTACTTTTAAAATTTGTTTTGTGAGGGTTGTTTTTTTCCTGGAACTTTCAAATAAATTGAAGGAAAAACTCAAAACAAAATACCAGTTTTTCCATAGCATTGGCATGGTCTGAGTCATCGTCATCAACTTCTCAACTTTGTAAAGTGCCCAGGGTCAAGGAATATTGACATGCAATGAAATCCCAAATCGCATGTTTTATTAACTAAAACACAGTGGTACAAACACACAAAGTTAGGTTAAAGTTCAGTGAATTCCCATCTATGAACAATAACCCACATCTTCAATGGCTGAAAAGGTGGGGCGTATTGTTTGTCTTCAAATACAAGCTTGTGTTGCAGGTGGAGCTTGGGAAGGGCACCCCTGTTGCTCCCCAGTGGGCCCCCTGCTGTCAGTGTGACTGTTGCTATGGGACCCCGCATGCCACGCTGAGCCTAGCTTGGCCCATGGGCAGGGTCCAGGAGCACATGCAGTGGCAGGAATCAGGGAAGAAGGCAGATACAGCCACCCCAGCATGGTTGCCCGCCCCTTGAGCCTGGCCTACTTTCAGGGGCCCACACAATACACAGCCTGGAGGGCAATGAAAGTGGTGCTCAGCCCAGTGTGGTGCTAGGGGGCGCTGCAGAGAGTGGGATGGGCGCTCAGTAGGGGGCGCTGTGCTGCAAGGAGTGGGGTGGGGGCTCAGTAGGGGGTGCTGTGCTGCAGGGAGCAGGTAGGGGGGCTCTGTAGTGGGCATCATGCTGCAGGGAGCAGGGCAGGGTCCTCTTGCCCTTTCCCAATTCTGGGAATTCTCTGATTCCTATGGCCCCTCGGCAGTCCTATTTGGATGCAGGATTCATCTTCAGTGCCCGTCCCAAAGCTCCATCTGGCTGTGACACCCCCAGGGGCGAGTGACAGGAGAGAAACACCATTTTTCACTTCACTCCTTTTGTCACTTTTCCTTTTGTCTCACACTGAATTATTACTAGGCAATATTGGTTTCCTTTTGCAGTTTTAGGTAATGGACCAATACAATCAATTTGTATTCTGGCCCAGGGACCCTCTATCCTTTGATGACTCAGGGGGGTCCTTCTACCAGACCAATATCTGCATTATTGGCAGCACAAGGCAAGCAAGGGTTACCATTTCAGATCTTATTTCAGTTGGGACAACCCATACTGGCAACATTTCCCCCATTTTGGTAGCTAAAATGAATCCTGTATTATGCAGCCACATTTCCCACCCTTGATATTCCCCTTTAGCTACAAGCCTTTTTATTGCTGGATCTTTTTTTCTGTAGGGATATTAGACCTATTTGGTCTGTTTTATCCCCTTCTACTACTGCTCTTGGAGCTAACTGGGATTGCGGTTGCCACAACGTCCCCTTGTTAGCTCCTTCCTTAGCCTCCTCATCTGCACTGTTATTCCACTGAGCCTCCTCGGTCTCTTTCTTATGACCCCCTTACCTTTCCCATTTGTACTGGCTGTTCTCTNGTATCCTATCCCTACCCTCCAGCGTATCTACCACTCCTCCCAGTTTAGTGTCATCTGTGCAAACTTGCTGAGGGTGCAGTCCATGCCATCCTCTAGATCATTAATGAAGATATTGAACAAAACTGGCCCCAGGACCGACCCTTGGGGCACTCCACTTGAAACCAGCTGCCAACCAGACATGGAGCCATTGATCACTACCCGTTGAGCCCGACGATCTAGACAGCTTTCTATCCACCCCATAGTCCATTCATTCAGCCCATACTTCTTTAGCTTGCTGGCAAGAATACTGTGGGAGACAGTATGAAAAGCTTTGCTAAAGTGAAGGAATAACACATCCACTGCTTTCCCCTCATCCACAGAGCCAGTTATCTGATCATAGAAGGCAATTAGGTTAGTCAGGCATGACTTGCCCTTGGTGAATCCATGCTGACTGTTCCTGATCACTTTCCTCTCCTCTAAGTGCTTCAGAATTGATTCCTTCAGGACCTGCTCCATGATTTTTCCAGGGACTGAGGTGAGGCTGACTGGCCTGTAGTTCCCCGGATCCTCCTCCTTCCCTTTTTTAAAGATAGGCACTACATTAGCCTTTTTCCAGTCATCCGGGACCTCCCCGGATCACTATGAGTTTTCAAAGATAATGGCCAATGGCTCTGCAATCACATCCGCCAACTCCTTTAGCACCCTCAGATACAGCGCATCCTGCCCCATAGACTTGTGCTCGTCCAGCTTTTCTAAATAGTCCCGAACCACTTCTTTCTCCACAGAGGGCTGGTCACTTCTCCCCATGCTGTGCTGCCCAGTGCAGAAGTCTGGGAGCTGACCTTGTTCGTGATGACAGAGGCAAAAAAAGCATTGAGTACATTAGCTTTTTCCACATTCTCGGTCACTAGGTTGCCTCCCTCATTCAGTAAGGGCCCCACACTTTCCTTGACTTTCTTCTTGTTGCTAACATACCTGAAGAAACCCTTCTTGTTACTCTTAACATCCTTTGCTAGCTGCAACTCCAAGTGTGATTTGGCCTTCCTGATTTCACTCCTGCATGCTTGTGCAATATTTTTATACTCCTCCCTGGTCATTTGTCCAATCTTCCACTTCTTGTAAGCTTCTTTTTTGTGTTTTTTGTGCTGATAGCAATCTTAAAATGTACTTTGAGTTTTAGATATATAAAGCACAATTAACACACTCAGACATCCTCTCACACACACATATTAATACTACACTATACTGTGCTATACTATAATTGTAACTAAGAGACTCACCTTATCTGCTGATTTTGCTGTGTTGACTCTGCAGCTGGTTTTCCAGGTTGCTTCACTCCGTTTGGCTCTGCTCTTTCAGGTCAGCTCTCCGCTCGATTTCTTCATTCACTCCGCTCCTAACTGTTTTAATAGTCTTAACTATCTGTCTTTTATACTGTCCTGTCAGCTATCAGATCTTTACCGTGCATGTTTATCACTCCTTGTTTATCACTGAGTTATTCTGCACCTTTTTGGCTTTCTACCAATTCTATTCCTCACCTCTCCCCCCGCTGAACTTTCGACCTTTTGGCCTACTTTCAGCAGTGAAGTACCATGTGAACTTCAGCTTCTAATGGTGGAGTGACTTTTGCCTATTCAAAATGGAAGCTAGGGACACAAAATGAAGTCCGGGGAATCCTTGTGGTATCACCTCTTACCCAGTAACTCCTGGCTGAGCTAGAGTGGGGCTTTGAGAAAGAGACACCCCATCTCCACTGACAGACTCCCAGTGATGGAAAATCCACCCCCTCATAGGGAAGCTGTTCCAATGGTGAATTCCCCCCTCCCTGGTAAACACTGGACCCTTATTCCCAGCCTGAACTTTTCTCCCTTCAGCTCCCATCCTGTGGATTTTGCTCTGCCTTTGTCTGGGAATTAAACAGCCCTCTGCTCTCAGCAATCCCCTCATTTAGGTGCTTACAGACCAGGATCACGTCACCTCTTAACCTTCTCTTCACTCAATAGATCATGCTCCTCCACTCTCTCCCTATACAGATGATTTTCCAGACCTCAAATCGTTCTTGTGGCTCTTTTGAACCATTCACAGTTTGTCACCATCCCGTTTACCTGCCAGTCAACTGCTCATTCAACACCCACACTCTGTGACCCCCCAAAGGCCCCCTCTCCTAATGCTGCACCCTCGGCCCTGCCTGGTGTGTTTGCATTTGGATGGACGTAGCAACACTGCGGTGAGAGCCAAGTTATGGATAGTCTCCCCAGCACTGACAAGCAAACCATTTATTAAGCAGTGTAAGGGAAAGGCAGCCCTCCCCAGACAGTACATTGGGAGGGGGAGGTGCACTCCCAGTTGCTCTCCTGCTGGGGGTGCTGAATAGGGGCTCACACAACAGGGAGGTGTTAAGTCCGTAGGTTGTCATCGCCTTGGCACAGTGTTACTCTTTATCCACGGAGCATTGGGTGCTGTATGGGTGCAGAGGAAGCTCACAGTGGGAGAGAGGCAGGGGGAGGGGGACGGGCCAGAGCATCACGCAGGGAGGCCTGCCTGCAGAAGGCCTGCTGGATCAGATTCAAGAGGGGAGCCGAGGCATTCAGGTCACGAATCCCAGGGGACGAAGTTAGGAGCCATAAGGTGCCTCAGAGAACATGCCCCATCCTCAGGAGCAAGGGCTTCTGCCCCCGGGAGTGCCGCCAGATTGCACCCAGGGCTGGCACCTGGAGAGCGGCACCTGTTACTAATGGCCCGACAGCGATGGGGATGGTTCACCCTGGGAAGAAATCTCAAATGAAGCCCGATCTTGGGCCAAGCCCTAAGCCACGTGGAGCTCAGGCGTCCAATCCCAGGGCTGGTTGTCCCATGGGCTCCTGATCCAAGGGACTAGGCCAAGCTGCGAACCACACACCGGTTGCCGTCCATACGGGAGGATCTCAAGCTGAGCTGTCAACCGGGCACCCACTGCCCTCCATACGGGCTGATCTTAGGCCAGGACTAGGCCAAGCCGGGACCGACATGCCTTGTCACCTCTATCTGGGCGGATCTCCATCTGCTACCCCCCTGCGCTGGCCCCTACTCGATGTTGTCATAGACCCGTATCACGTCCTGGCAGTCGCCCAGCATGGCCAGCAGCTGGGACGCCCGCTCCATCTCCGCATCTGACAGCTGCACCCGGGCATTGGGGATGAACTCCAGGGCAGCGGAGAGCGACTGTAGCCCCAGCGAGTCCAGCTTCTCCCGCACCTGGTGCAGTGATGGCACCTCACACACAAACTGAGGGGAGAGGACAGGACAGGGGCTGTGAGAGGCTGCAAACCTGCCCGCCGGCCCCCCGCAGAGCAGCGTGGGTGCCCGCTGAACAGACAGTGTGGGCCACGCCGCCCCCCCCGGGCCTGACCGGTAGAGCCTGCCTCTTCAGATCAGGCCGTCGCCAGTTCAATGCCTGGTGCCGGCCACCATCTAACTCGCCGTCTGACCCCCATTCACCCTGTCCCTGCACTGCGGCTCCAGGGGATTTAACTCCCCACCCCAGGAATAACGGCAGCAAAGGGGGGCCCAGGCAGTCACTCTGGTGGGACAGGGAGTGCAGGACGAGCCCCTAGGTGTATGCTACAGCAGCCTCGGGGCAGCTCTCACTTATACACAGTCCCCCTGGGGAAGCAGGGAATGGGACAAAGGGCAGCGTGCGATGCCCATGCCAGCCAGGGAAGACTCTGAGGGGGGCTGTTTCCAACCTCCTTATGCTCCCATAGCATTCTCGAGGGTAAATGCAAAGCATACCCTGCCAATGCCTCCCACGCATCCTGTGTATAATCCCCCTGAGCCAGAGCTGCACCAACTAGACCCCCACATCTCTCCCCTCCCCTGGGCCAGAGCAGTGCCAGATCCCCACGATTCCTCCCCTCCCCCGGTCAGATCAGCGCCAGCCAGACCCTCGTGGATCTCCCCCGTCACCTGGGCTGGATCAGAACCAGCCAGACCCCCACATATCTCCACACCTGTCCCCCGAACCAGATTAGCACCAGGTGGGCCCCGATTGGTGCCTGAGCAATTACATCAACCAGCTGCTGCCCCCCATTGGCTGATGGTATCTCCCGCTCCGCAGTCCCACGTTCTCCCAGCAGCCCTCACTGCAGCAGCGGGAGGGCCCTGTGGCAAGGGCCACAACGGACTTGCCACTACGTTAGCCAGGGAGCCCCCGTCACACACCCACCTTCAGAACTGCTTGCTCCTCCTCCTCGTCTTCTTCCCACACATCCTGGGCCCCGGCCTCGATCGCCAGCTCCAGGGCCTGCTCCAGGGCCACTGGCCTCTGCTGACTGTCCTGCCCGCTGACCGTGATCACCCCCTTCTTGTCAAAGCTGTGCCGGGCCCCATCGGACATCTGCGCCCTGCATGGGAAAAGGGGGACATCAAGGGACAGGGAGCCACTTCTATACAGCATGAGAGAGACCATTCCTGGATGCTGGTCCAGGGGGTTCGTGCTTCGCACAGGATGGAGACGAGCAAGGAAGGGCTCAGAGAAGAGCCACAAGAATGATTCAGCTGCCTCATAGAGAGAGGTTGAAGGCTCTCAGTGTACTGAATGTATCCCAGTAATGTCAAAGGCCCACTGTGCCCATCCAGCCCAGACTCCTGCCTAACCCAGGCCAGAGAATCTCCCCCAGTGATTCCTGCCACCAGCCCAGTAACTCCTGGCTGAGCTAGAGTGGGGCTTTGAGAAAAAGACATCCCCTCTCCACTGACGGACTCCCAGTGATGGAGAATCCACCTCGTCCCTCGGGGAGCTGATCCAGTGGTTCATTGCCCTCCCTGGTAACCATGGGCTCCTTGTTCCCAGCCTGAAATCGTCTCCCTTCAGCTCCCAGCCAATGGATCTCGCTCTGCCTTTGTCTGGTGGTTGAAGACCCCTCTGCTCTCAGAAATCCCCTCCCCATGTCGGTGCTTATAGACCAGGATCACATCACCTCTTACCCTTCTCCGAGATAAACTACATTGAACGAGCTCCTTCGGTCCTTCGCTATAAGGCAGGTTTCCCAGCCCCCCAGATTGCTCTTGTAGCTCTTCTCTGAATCCATAACAATGCAAATGGTTTGGGAAGAGGTTTAAGCTACTTCCAATTAAGCCCTTCTTGCACGGATATAAGAGAGTCCACCCAGAGATGTGTTGTGATAACTGGGCTGGCAAATTTACCCTAATTGTGAGCTCAACTGTAAAAAGTATGTAAAAATTCATAAGATGTCACAGTACCCTATAGAATCATAGGACAGGAAGGGACCTTGAGAGGTCAGCTAGTCCAGTGCCCTGCACTCAATGCAAGACTAAGTATTATCTAGACCAGCGGTTCTCAAACTTTAGCAACCCAAGGACCCCCATTTTGATTTAAAATTTTCCAGGGATCCCAAAGTCCCCGCCCTTGCCCTGCCCCCTTTCCCGAGGCCACGCCCCTGCCCTGCTCCTTCTCCGAGGCCCTGCCCCCCACTCACTCTGCCCCCAGCTCAATCCAACCCTTCCCTCCATCGCTCGCTCTCTCCCACCCTCATTCACTTTCACCAGGCTGGGGTAGGGGGTTAGGGTGCAGGCGGGGGTGCAAGGTGCAGGCTCTGGGAGGGAGTTTGGGTACAGGAGGGGATGCAGGCTCTGGGAGGGAGTTTGGGTGTGGGTTGTGGGGTCTGGGCTGGGACAGGGGGTTGGGGTTATGGGCTCCGTCCGGGCGGCATTTACCTCGGGCGGCTCCTGAAAGCGATCGGCACATCCCTCTGGCAGCGGCTCCTAGGTGTGTGGGGGGTGGGAGGGGGGCAGGGGATCTCCGCGTGCTGCTGCTGCTGCCCGCAGGCACCGCCCCCGCAGCTCCCATTGACCGCAGTTCCCGGCCAATGGGAGTTGCGGAGTTGGCACTCAGGGCAGGGGCAGCGTGTGGAGACCCCTTGGCCCCCCCCAGGGGCCGCAGGGACTTGCCGGCTGCTTCCAGGAGCGGTGTGGAGCCAGGGCATGTAGGAAGTCTGTCTTAGCCCTGCTGCACCCCTGGACCTTTAGCATGCAGGAGATGCTGGGAGGGAGGGGGAGGAGGTGAGGGAGGGATGGGAAGAAGTTGATCAGCGGGGTCTGCGGACCCCCTGGGATTCCTTCGGGGACCCCCAGGGGTCCATGGACCCCAGTTTGAGAAACGCTGATCTAGACCATACCTGACAGGTGTTTGTCTAACCTGCTCTTAAAAATCTCCAATGATGCAGATTCCACAACCTTCCCAGGTAATTTATTCCAGTGGTTAACCGCTCTGACAGTTACGAAGTTTTTCCTAATGTCCAACCTAAACCGCCCTTGCTGCAATTTAAGCCCATTGCTTCTCGTCCTTATGAAGTTGTCTGATTAAAATATGATCAGGTATATTATCGTTGCTACCACGGTTATACAATTGCAATAAATCTTATCCAAGTATGTCATGTAAGATGTCAATGGAAAGGTTATGATTTGCTGACTATGATTACCCTATTTGTAGGCATGTATCATTTCAGTATCTGAAGTTACGAATATTGACTATGTACCTGTATTTCAAATGTGTTTGCTCCTGTGGTAACACCCACAAGGTATTTACATCCAGTCTAGCCAGCATGTTGTGAATGGAGTATTCAAGTTGATGACCCATCAACAAATACAACAGGCCATGGCAGAAGCTTATCCCCACCTGATGGACTTTCCAGCCAGAATATTGCTAATGGCCCCTGCTATGACTCATTGAAGCATGCCAGGGCATATGACTAGATCAGTGGTTCTCAAACGTTTGTACTGGTGACCCCTTTCACATAGCAAGCCTCTGAGTGCAACACCACCCCCCCTTATAAATTAACAACACTTTTTTATATATTTAACACCATTATAAATGCTGGAGGCAAAGTGGGGTTTGGGGTGGAGGCTGACAGCTCGTGACCCCCCCATGTAATAACCTCGTGACCTCCTGCGGGGTCCTGAGCCCCAGTTGGAGAACCCCTGCACTAGATCATGTGGTACTGAACTCCATCTTGCACCTGTACTTTTAAACAAATTGTGCTGAGGGCTTTGCTTGGAACAATGGGTTTCTCTCCACAGGGCAGAAGCTATAAAAGGCCCTGGAAACACCTCCATTTTGCCTCTTTCCTGCTGTGATCTCTGGACTATGGACTTCTACTAACAGGAGCATCCAAAGGACTGAGGACCTTCCAATCATTTGGAAACAACCAGAGACTTAACAGGCCAGCGGTTTATTTCAAGCCTGATACAAGAACTTTGCAACGTGGGTATGTACTTGATTCCTTTAACCAATTTTAACTCTCACCTCTTTCTTTTCTCTTATAAATAAACCTTTAGATATTAGATACTAAAGGATTGGCAAGAGTGTGATTATTGGGTAAGATCTGAGTTATATATTGACCTGGGTATGTGGCTCCTTCTTTGGGCTCAGAAGAACCCTTTGGTTGATTAAATTGGTTTTAAATAACCACTCCTCATTAAGTCAAGTGTCTGGGTGTTGAAAAAAGGACTGGAATGCCTAAGGAGGCTGCAGTTCTGACTTCTTGTTAGCCACTGTGGTGAGACAGAAGTTTAATTTTGTTGCTGGTTTGGTATATCTTATGGAAGAATAACCACCAGTTTTGGGGCATGTCTGCCCTATTTCTCAGCAGTTGGCCTGAATTTGGTATTCTCAGTTACGACCCACTGAGGCATGCTGACAGTCCTATCCTCAGAGGTTAAGGAGAACAATTTTTCTCCCTTCTCCTTGTAACAACCTGTTATATAGTTGGAAACTGTTATGTCCTCTCTCAATTTTCTCTTCTGCAGACTAAACAAACCCAGTTTTTTCAATCTTCCCTTGTCGGTCAAAGTTTCCTAGATCTTTAATCATTTTTGTTGCTCTTCTCTGGACTTTCTCCAATCTGTTCACATCTTTCCTGAAATGTGACGCCCAGAACTGCACACAATACTCCAGTTGAGGCCTAATCAGCGTCGGAGTAGAGTGGAAGAATTCCTTCTAGTGTCTTGCTTACAACACTCCTGCTAATACATCCCAGAATGTTGTTCCCTTTTTTTGCAGCAGTCATAGAATCCTAGAAGATTAGGGTTGGAAGTTCTCTAGTCCAACCCCCTGCTCAAAACAGGACCAACACCAACTAAATCATCCCAGCCAGGGCTTTGTCAAGCTGGGCCTTAAAAACCTCCAAGGATGGAGATTCCACCACCTCCCTAGGTAACCCATTCCAGTGCTTCACCACCCTCCTAGTGAAATAGTGTTTCCTAATATCCAACCACTGCAATTTGAGACCATTGCTCCTTGTTCTGTCATCTACCACCACTGAGAACAGCCGAGCTCTATCCTTTTTGGAACCCCGCTTCAGGTAGTTGAAGGCTGCTATCAAATCTACCCTCACTCTTCACTTCTGCAGACTAAACAAGCCCAGTTCCCTCAGACTGTCCTTGTAAGTCATGTGCCCCAGCCCCCTGATCATTTTCATTGCCCTCCGCTGGACTCTCTCCACTTTGTCCACATCCTTTCTGTAGTGGGGGGCCCAAAACGGGACGCAATACTCCAGATGTGGCCTCACCAGTCCAAATAGAGGGGAATAATCACTTCCCTCGATCTGCTGGCAATGCTCCTACTAATGCAGCCCAATATGCCGTTAGCCTTCTTGGCAACAAGGGCACACTGCTGGCTCATATCCAGCTTCTCGTCCACTGTAATCCCCAGGTCCTTTTCTGCAGAACTGCGGCTTAGCAAGTCGGTCCCCAGCCTGTAGCAGTGCATGGGATTCTTCCATCCTAAGTGCAAGACTCTGCACTCGTCCTTGTTGAACCTCATTGGATTTCTTTTGGCCCAATCCTCTAATTTGTCTAGGTCACTCTGGACCCTATCTCTACCCTCCAGCGTATCTACCACTCCCCCCAGCAGTGTTACACTGTTGACTCATCTACCTTGTGGTCCACTATGACCCCCAAATCCCTTCCTGCAGTACTCCTTCCTAGGCAGTCATTTCCCATTGTGTATGTGTGCAACTGATTGTTCCTTCCTAAATGGATACTTTGCATTTGTCCTTATTGAATTTCATCTTATTTACTTCAGACCATTTCTCCAGTAGATCCAGATCATTTTGAATATTAATCCTACCCTCCACAGCACTTGTGTCATGAACATACAGCTAAGGGTAGCATAAAATCCCTCCTTTACCTGTAAAGGGTTAAGAAGCTCAGATAACCTGGGTGGCACCTGACCAAAAGGACCAATAAGGGGCGAAGATACTTTCAAATCTGTGGGGGGCGGTTTTTGTTTTGTGTTCCTTTGTTCTCTCCAGGTCAGTCAAGAACCAGGGCAGGGAAAATACATCTCCTAAAGCCATACCTGAACTAAGCATCTAAGACTAAGTAATAGGAAGGAAATGCGTTAGAGTATCTTTTGTTTTAGCTTGTGAATTTTCCCTATGCTAAGAGGGAGGTTTATCCCTGTTTTTGTAACTTTAAAGTTTTGCCTAGAGGGGAATCCTCTGTGTTTTGAATCTGACTGCCCTGTAAATTACCTTCCATCCTGATTTTACAGAGGTGCTTCTTTTACTTTATTCTTTATAATAAAGTTCTGTTTTTAAGAATCTGATTGGGTTTTTAGTATCCTAAAAACCCAAGGGTCTGGTCTGTGCTCACCTTGGTTACTCTCAAGCCTCCCCAGGAAAGGGGGCGGAGGGGCTTGGGAGGATATTTTGGGGAAACAGGAACTCCCAGTGGTCCTTTTCCTGAATCTTTGTCTAACTCACTTGGTGGTGGCAGCATACCATCCAAGGGCAAGGAAGAATTTGGGCCTTGGGGAAGTTTTTAACCTAAGCTGGTAGAAATAAGCTTAGGGGTCTTTCATGCGGGTCCCCACATCTGTACCCTAGAGTTTAGAGTGGGGAGGGAACCCTGACAACTTGCAACCCCTCTCAGCTTGGTATTATCTGCAAACTTTATAAGTGTACTCTTCTATGCCATTATTTAAATCATTGATGAAGATATTGAACAGAACCAGACTCAGAACTGATCCATGTGGAATCCCCCTTGATATGCCCTTCCAGCTTGACTATGAACCAGTGATAACTACTCTGGGAATGGTTTTCCAACCAGTTATGCACCCACCTACCTCCATCTAGGTGGTATTTCCCTAGTTTGTTTATGAGAAGGTCATGCAAGACAGTATCAAAAGCCTTACTAACATCAAGATATACCACATCTACCGCTTCCCCCAGTATCCACATGGCTTGTTACCCTGTCAGAGAAAGCTATTAGGTTGGTTTGACACGATTTGTTCTTGGCAAATCCCTGCTGACTGTTACCTTATCTTCTAGGTGTTTGCAAATTGATTGCTTAATTAGTTTCTCTATTATCTTTCCAGGAACTGAAGTTAAGATGACTGGTCTGTAACTCCCTGGGTAGTCCTTATTTCCCTTTTTATAGATTGGCACTATATTTGCCCTAACAACAAATGCTGATGGGAAAAGGTATGAAAGAGACAGAAAGAATGAAGTAGTCTAAAACAAAAAGGCCGACTAGTAAAACTCAAGGGCTATGTTGAAATCATCCTTGCTAAACACCAAAGATGTGGAACTAGAAATTAATGAACCAAAATTGCTGAATCAGAAATTAGGCCTAATTGCTGAACAGGATAACAAGGGGATGGGCTATTCCACCCATCGGTACATTTTGGGGTCCTTAAAAGCAATTTAGGGGGAAATATGGGAAGAACAGATGGAGACTATTGGACCCAAACCCCTTTCATCCTAATCCTCAGGGATGTCTGACCAGACCAGGCCAAAGATAGGGACTCAGATGACATCACCACCCCTACCAGCTCGAGCTGAATCCCAGGTTATGTCTACACTGCAACTGGACACCTGCGTCTCGCCCGTGCCAGTTGACTCGGGCTCACGCTAAGGGGCTGTTTAATTGCAGTGCAGACATCCGAGCCCGAGCTCTGGTCCCAGAGCTCGGGTTCCAGCCTGAGCCTAAATGTCTACACCACAGCTAAACAGCCTCTTAGCCCGAGCCGGCTGGCATGGGCCAGCCACGGGCGTCTCTTTGCAGTGCAGACAAAGCCCCAAACATGAGATAAAATGTGATCAGACTTTAGCAGCAGCAGCAGCAACAGCTTCAGCTCATCTCAACTAACTTATCTTTTAGCGCAAAGACCAGTAATCACCATCTTTGCGACCATCTAAGAGACCGGAGAAACCCTTGTTTGATGTCTAAAGACTCTCTCCAACTAGAAGGGAAGTTGTTAAAATGAAAGCCTTACTCAGTACTTTACATCTCAAAGGCTTTAACTGCTTTGCCTTCTTTTCTGAAACTTTAACAAAAGGATTTTTAATGGGGTATTTGCCGTGCTGCTAAGCAGCATGAGGTCTCTGTACAGGTCTGTCTTATCTTACGCTGGGGTTACGTTCCGCGGTTAGCGCGTAAAGCGAANATCAAGATATACCACATCTACCGCTTCCCCCAGTATCCACATGGCTTGTTACCCTGTCAGAGAAAGCTATTAGGTTGGTTTGACACGATTTGTTCTTGGCAAATCCCTGCTGACTGTTACCTTATCTTCTAGGTGTTTGCAAATTGATTGCTTAATTAGTTTCTCTATTATCTTTCCAGGAACTGAAGTTAAGATGACTGGTCTGTAACTCCCTGGGTAGTCCTTATTTCCCTTTTTATAGATTGGCACTATATTTGCCCTAACAAAAAATGCTGATGGGAAAAGGTATGAAAGAGACAGAAAGAATGAAGTAGTCTAAAACAAAAAGGCCGACTAGTAAAACTCAAGGGCTATGTTGAAATCATCCTTGCTAAACACCAAAGATGTGGAACTAGAAATTAATGAACCAAAATTGCTGAATCAGAAATTAGGCCTAATTGCTGAACAGGATAACAAGGGGATGGGCTATTCCACCCATCGGTACATTTTGGGGTCCTTAAAAGCAATTTAGGGGGAAATATGGGAAGAACAGATGGAGACTATTGGACCCAAACCCCTTTCATCCTAATCCTCAGGGATGTCTGACCAGACCAGGCCAAAGATAGGGACTCAGATGACATCACCACCCCTACCAGCTCGAGCTGAATCCCAGGTTATGTCTACACTGCAACTGGACACCTGCGTCTCGCCCGTGCCAGTTGACTCGGGCTCACGCTAAGGGGCTGTTTAATTGCAGTGCAGACATCCAAGCCCGAGCTCTGGGACCTTCCCTCCTCATGGGGTCCCAGAGCTCGAGTTCCAGCCTGAGCCTAAATGTCTACACCACAGCTAAACAGCCTCTTAGCCCGAGCCGGCTGGCATGGGCCAGCCACGGGCGTCTCTTTGCAGTGCAGACAAAGCCCCAAACATGAGATAAAATGCGATCAGACTTTAGCAGCAGCAGCAGCAACAGCTTCAGCTCATCTCAACTAACTTATCTTTTAGCGCAAAGACCAGTAATCACCATCTTTGCGACCATCTAAGAGACCGGAGAAACCCTTGTTTGATGTCTAAAGACTCTCTCCAACTAGAAGGGAAGTTGTTAAAATGAAAGCCTTACTCAGTACTTTACATCTCAAAGGCTTTAACTGTTTTGCCTTCTTTTCTGAAACTTTAACAAAAGGATTTTTAGTGGGGTATTTGCCGTGCTGCTAAGCAGCATAAGGTCTCTGTATAACAAACCCCAAACCTTATTTAACACTTTTTAATGTTGGACAGTGACGTTGTTAGGTTTAGGTTAGCACCTTTGGCCCATTTATTCCATCTAAATTAATGCCACAGGTGTGCACCATTTTAATTAAACCCATTTAAATTAATCCAGTGCACCTGTTCCAGTTAACCAGGGGTAACATTTCCCAAAGAATCTAAATGACTTAAGAACCTGAATCCCATTGATTTTCTAAGACTTGGGCTCCTAAAGGCCAAAAGTCACTTTTGAAAATGGGACTATGGCTCCTAAACCACTTAGGTGCTTTTGATAATTCAACCCAAGGCCTTGCTTATTACAACTTCGTGTACAGACCAGCCCTGACCCCCATGTAGACTGTATGTTCTATGTCTCCCACTTGTGGCCAGGCTGTACAGAGCGTTAGCCAGCTACTTCCCTTGAACTAATGCATTGTGTTTATCTCAACCACTAGACACTCATGTTTTAAGACCCAGAAGTGTCGGGTTTGGTCATTGCATGGAGCACGGGAAGGGCCTTTGTGCAATGAAATGCAGGATTGTCGGGCCCCCCAGGGAAGTACTGACCCATTGCGGCTCAGGATGAGCCGGATAGCCTGGTAGGCTCGCTTTGCATTGTCCGTCAGCACCTCAATGAGCAGCGCAGATCCCCCAGGGCCTCTGGCTTCGTAGAGCAGGTACGAGGAGCTCTTCCCTTTGTCCTGCAGCGAGAAGGGGCAGATTCAGCTCTGCAGCTGGGCTTGTCTTGGGAGGTGTTAGGGGGCTTTCCCTTCACCCCCTCCCCTGGTTCTTGTCATGCAGTCAGAAAGTGCAGGCAATCTGTGTTCCCTGTAAGCTGCACACTTGGGCGGCCACGCAGGAGAGATTCAAATGCTGCCCAGCTGATTAGAGAGCCCGTACAGCCAGCAATGTGTGTTCAGGTGCCGCTCCCCTCACGTTGCTCTGTACTGCAACTTCTCCCGAGACCCTCCTGCTGGCTATGCAGAGCAGGGGTGGGGAGAGGAGGGTGCTGATGTCAGGGTCTCCCGCTCCCCCCGCCCCTATACCCCATCTCCGCAGAGCAGGGCAGAGGGGACAGCCTGGCTCAGGACTAGGAGCTGCTGCGGTGTGAGGTCTGAATGGTGAGAGGCTGGGTGCCTTTCTTAAAGAGACAGTGCATGGTTCCTGAGATTTCCCCAGCAGCCAGCGCTCAGTCTCAGTCTCTCTCTCACACACACACACACACTCTTCCCCCTCCCCCTGTAGCCCATCTCTGTAGAGCAGGGGTGGCGAAACAGGGCTCAGGACAGAGCAAGAGAGCTTTCAGTGAGTGTCTTAAAGAGACAGTGCATGGCTTTCTCCAGCAGCCAGCACACACCCAGAGTCTCTGTGTCACACACACACACACACACACAGTCTCGTTCACACTCACCTCCCAACACATACTTGTATTATTGTTGTTACTTCTTGGTACTTCCTTCAATGCACATATAGTCTCTGTAATTTTATTCTTTCAGAGTGTGTTATTTGAGTGTTTTGACTGGTCTATGCATTTAATCATTTTTATTTCTCTCTTACACTTACATTTAATTCTTTGAGTAGTGAGTTCTAAAATGCCTAACCTGTCCTGGCTGGACTAATTATCCTTATGGTAACTTTTAAAATATATATATATAAATTTATAATAAATTTTGTTATGTGCACCGAGGTATGGGTGGATGTGCGCCACCAGTAGAAACAAAAAAACCTAGGTTTTTTATATATATATATATATATTATCTAGGTTTTTTTGTTTCTACTGGTGGCGCACATCCACCCATACCTCGGTGCACATAACAAAATTTATTCCGCACATGGATGGACAAAATTAGAGGGAACATTGCAGGCAATGCAATGTTTATTGGGGTTAGTTTCAAGCAAGCATCTCCATGGCTCTGATGCCACAGAGCCTTTACCTGTGTCCCCGTTCCCTATTCCCACCTCGTTAGCAGGCCCAAATATACCTGCAGTGCACGCGCCTGGTCCCACCCCTTACAATTTATGGTCATGTCCCTTTTTGGAGGGTCATGAGTCTGGGGTCGTGGTACCACCTCTTTTGTATCCCATGGGAGGGGTAAGGAGTGAGGTTGTGTTCTGGCCAAGGCCAGGCCTTTCTTTGGCCTTTAGTGTTTCTTATGCCTCACCCCCCCATCCCCTCTTGCCCCTCCTAACTGGTTGCTTGACCTTGGCTTGAGAGAAGTGCCAGGCAGCCTTCCAGCATATGCTCAGATATTATACCCCCCACCATACCCAGTAACACTTTCAACTCTCTCTCTTCTCATTGTACTAACAAGCCCATCTGGCTAGGGTAGAAGGAACACACAGTGTCTTTGCTCACAGATATTAGTAAGGATATCCAGGGCTTTGGAGCTGTGCTCCAGCTCCAGGCAAAAACCTGCAGCTCCACTGCTCCGGAGCTGCTCCGGGCTCCGCTCCAAAGCCCTGGATATAAGAGCATCAAAAGTCAAGCCCAAAATTCTTGCCCAGGCTAACAAACAGGCCCCAGATATACGTTACTGGTGGCTCCTGCACTCCCCAGGAATGGCTCCTGCTTCCTCTCTGGACACACACGCACAAGGGACCCAACGGCAACCTGGAGCCATAGAAACACTCTGAATTTTTATGGTATGGAGTGGAGCACCGGTTAGACCTGGAAACTGGGGCAAAGAAGGGGGC
Organism: Platysternon megacephalum; assembly: GCA_003942145.1. Taxonomy (NCBI): domain Eukaryota; kingdom Metazoa; phylum Chordata; order Testudines; family Platysternidae; genus Platysternon; species Platysternon megacephalum. The sequence goes on from QXTE01000428.1 coordinate 560,982, forward strand.
CCTCTGGAGCAATAGATTGTAGACTTTGCCATATGGGATCAACACCAAGGTCATAAAATCCTAGAATAGCAGGGTTGGAAGAGACCCCAGGAGGTCATCTAGTCCAACCCCCTGCTCAAAGCAGGACCAACCCCAACTAAATCATCCCAGCCAGGGCTTTGTCAAGCTGGGCCTTAAAAACCTCGAAGGATGGAGATTCCACCACATCCCTAGGTAACCTATTCCAGTGCTTCACCACCCTCCTAGTGAAAAAGTTTTCCCCTAATATCCAATCTAGACCTCCCCCACTGCAACTTGAGACCATTACTCCTTGTTCTGTCATCTGCCATCACTGAGAACAGCCGAATTCCATCCTCTTTGGAACCCCCTTCAGGTAGTTGAAGGCTGCTATCAAATCCACCCTCACTCTTCTCTTCTGCAGACTAAACAACCCCAGTTCTCTCAGCCTCTCCTCGTAAGTCATGTGCCCCAGCCCCCTAATCATTTTCGTTGCCCTCCGCTGGACTCTCTCCAATTTGTCCACATCCGTTCTGTAGTGGGGGGCCCAAAACTGGACGCAATACTCCAGATGTGGCCTCACCAGTGCCGAATAATCACTTCCCTCGATCTGCTGGCAATGCTCCTACTAATGCAGCCCAATATGCCGTTAGCCTTCTTGGCAACGAGGGCACACTGCTGACTCATATCCAGCTTCTCATCCACTGTAATCCCCAGGTCCTTTTCTGCCGAACTGCCACTTAGTCAGTTGGTCCCCAGCCTGTAACAGTGCATGGGAGTCTTCCTTCCTAAGTGCAGGACTCGGCACTTGTCCTTGTTGAACCTCATCAGATTTCTTTTAGCCCAATCCTCCAGTTTGTCTAGGTCACTCTGGACCCCATTCCTACCCTCCAGCGTATCTACCTCTTCCCCAGCTTAGTGTCATCCGCGAACTTGCTGAGGGTGCAATCCACCCCATCATCCAGATCATTAATAAAGATGTTGTACAAAACCGGCCCCAGAACAGACCCCCTGAGGCACTCCGCTTGATACCGGTTGCCAACTAGACATCGAGCCGTTGATCACTACCTGTTGACCCCACTGATCTAGGTCCATCTAGCCCAGTCTCCTATCACTGACGGCACCCAGAGCCTAGACTTCAGCCCAAACCCAAATGTCTACGTGGCAATTTTACAGCCCTTTAGCCCAAGCCCCATGAGCTCAAGTCAGCTGACCCAGGCCAGCTACAGATATTTCATTGCTGTGTAGACGTACCCTTGGCAGTGTTCCCTCTAATTTTTCCCACCAATGTGCGGAATGAATTTTGTTATGTGCACCAATATGGAGGCAGTGTGACACACATCATCTTCATATTGGTGCACATAACAAAATTCATGTGGTGGGGGTGGGGCCGAGGGGTTCGGAGTGCGGGAGAGGGCTCAGGGCTGGGGCCGAGGTGCAGGGGTGTGAAGGCTCTGAGTGGCGGTGTGGGCTCTGGGGTGGGGCCGGGGATGAGGGGCTCAGAGCTAGGGCAGAGGGTTGGGTGCAGGGGGTACGGGCTCTGGGGTGGAGATGAGGAGTTTGGGGTGCAGGAGGGTGCTCCAGGCCTACTGCAGGGAGAGAGGACTCCCCCCAGCGCTCTCTCCCCACAGCAACACCTGGGCTTGGGTGCGGGGAGAGGCACCTGTCCCTGCCGTGGGAGCTCTGGGGCTGGAGGATAGGCATCCCTCCCCCCGGCCCCAGCAGGGCCGGGCCGGGCCTGGGCCCAATCTGGCTTCAGCTGGGTCCGTGCTGCCTCGCCCACACCTGGGCCTGATCTGGCCGCGGCTGGATCCGAGCCGCAGAGTGAGTTGTGGCTGGGGGAGGGGCGCCCCTTCCCTGGTAGGTCCCCAGGGGGGTTCCCTAAGCGCCTGCACGGCACTAAATAGGGTGCTGCGTGGCCGCAAGGCATACAGGGAACTTAGACTCATGGTGAACAAGTTTGGGGCCCCGTCAGGCTGGACCCAGCACAGACACACCATGACTAAGACTGTAGCCCTGTCCCATTGGGCACGGCAGAGACAGAGAGTAACTGAGATTTGGTCCCCATTGTGCCGGGCGCTGCTCCGGCACATGGTGACTGAGAAAAAGTCCCCGTCACACCGGACATGCACAGATACACGGCGACCAAGATCAGGTCCCCCATCGCAACAAGTGCTGCACAGCTACACCAAGTAGTTGACAGTCCCTGCCTCAAAGAACGTATAATCTAAATAGACAGGACACAGGGTGGAGAAAATGGGCACCACAGACTATTCCTGTGTAATAGTACTTGAGTTTTCACTAAATCTTTCACAATTATTTTTGCTATTCTTTTTCCCCCCCTCTGAAACAAGCTCCCCCCCCCCCCCAATAAATTTTTTGAACCAGGACATTTTCAAAAATGAATTTACAAGAGAAGAAGATTAGATGCACATTCCCCCGCCCCCTCAGGAAAAACATAACAATACTGTGTGACCAAACTAACCAATCAAAAGTTACTGGTAGCAATACCAGGGGGGAAGGTATTTCACCCTTGTGCATGTGTGTGTGTTCATGTGTGTGTGTTTTGCAACTGGGTGACTTTTGATTGGGCAAATACAAATGGATTTATTATCTCAGACCCTATTTGCAAAAGGGGAAACTGAGGCACAGACAAACCAATGCCAAATTTATTACATGTTCACTGTTGGGCTGTCCTGGGTCTATGACAGACATGTTTCAACCCTAACCCTAGGGTTGAATAGACTCAGGGGAAAATGGAGGCAGGCCACTTATTTTGGGGCCCAAATAGGGTTGAGGCCCCAATTTGAGAGGGCTTAAAGGAGTGTGACTTCCAGAGACTGGGACCCTGGCACTTCCTGAGAACCAAGTCCCTTTATACAATCCCAAGATGGGGCAGCTTGAAGTCGGGGATGCTCTTGAACTAACAGAGGGCTGGACAGAGAAAGGTAGTTTTGTTAGAATGGAAACATTTCACAGGAGCTTGTCAATTTCAATGAAATTTGATGTGAAAATGAATCACTTCAATTTTCTCAGTTCAAGAATACAAACAATGTGTTTTACTAAGGTAATACTTCATTTTGACTGTATTGTTCCAGTTCATTCCAATTTTACATTTTATTATATTAATTTCCATGTAGGTTTAATATTTTCTATTAAATTACAAGGTTATGGCATTAGTGAAAGGAAATAATTCAATGTGTCTGAATTGTATTGTCTGAATTTTCTTTCCACTAAACATCTAAATTTTCTAATCCGATTCAGAATGAAAACAAATTCAGAAGTGTCAGAATCTCCCGTGGGATGGACATTCTCTTTTCCCAATCATCTCTACTTGTAACACAAGGACTAGAGGACGTTCAGTGAAATAAAAGGTGGGAAATTCAAAGCTGATCATAGAAAATACCTTTTCACACAATGGGTGATTATCCTGTGGAACTCACTGCCACAGGATGTCACAGGGGGCAAGAACTTAGCAAGAGTCCAAGAGGGACTGGATATTTCTACGGACCACAAGAACTTACAGAGCTGGAATAATTAATGGAAACAACTTCTGGCAGGGATATTAAACCTCCTGCTTCAGGGCTTGAGCTGACTGTAACTATTACAGACCAAGCTGAGACCTAGCACAGGATGATTATCCCCACATCTGCTACTGAGGGATTCTTACACCTGCCTCTGCAGCCTCTGGTGCTGGAAACAGGACACTGGAGTGGACACACCTCTGCTCTGATCCAGTCTGGCAATTCTCTATGACTTAAGTGATTTGCCCAAGGTCACAGAGGGAGCAAGTGGCAGAGCTAGGAATAGAAACCACAAGTTCTGTAGCTCAGCCCAGCACCGTAGCCACAAGCCCAGCCTCGTTCAAGGCTCCCAATGCCCCTCTGCATAGCAGGACCCGGCTACGTACCCCTCCCTTGATGGCCGCCTCAATGGATGCTTTGGGCATGCTCTTGCTCCGGCACTGCTCAATGATGTTGGCCAGGTTGGTGTTGAGATCAGGGTTGGGTCCCCCCTCTGCAACAGGACAGAAAGAGGGTGTCACAGGGGAGACATGGCTGCGATCCCATTCCAGGGCAGTCCCGACTCCCAGCCCCCATTGCTATAACCCACCAGCCTCCAATCCCCTCCCAGAGCCAGGGATAGAATCCAGGCATCCTGACTCTGAGACCCCCCCTGCTCTAACCCACTATCCCCCTCCTAGAGCCAGGGATAGAACCCAGGAGTCCTGAGGTCCCTGGTGACCCTCTCTGCTCCAAACCACCTGTCCCAAGGCCCTTCCTCCCTTCAGCCACCGTTAGCTGCTACCTCAGGCCGCCTGAACCACAGAGACTGGGCTGCCCCCCTCTTATGCGAAACAGCTGCTAGAGTGGAGCAGGGACCCAGCCACCTTACAGGAGGTGCTGTGGGACAGAGGAAAGGTCCAGTGGAGAAAGGATGAGAATGGGAGAGACACTACACCACAGACCAGCATCCTCTGCTCCAGCAGCCAGGGAGGATAACAGAGGTTAGGGGGTGCTGGGGTTAGGGGCAGTAGGGTCAGTGCTAGTGGTCAAGGCTGGGCTGGCAGGGCTCTGTAGCCACTGCCTCTGGCTAAGGCTGGGCCCCATCAGGTGCTGGGAAGTCTCTGTAGCGCTCCCTCTGGCCGTGACAGGGCCTGTGGGGCACTGGGAGCCTGGCAGGGCTCTGGAGCGCTCCCTCTGGCCGTGACAGGGCCTGTGGGGCACTGGGAGCCTGGCAGGGCTCTGGAGCGCTCCCTCTGGCCGTGACAGGGCCTGTGGGGCACTGGGAGCCTGGCAGGGCTCTGGAGCGCTCCCTCTGGCCGTGACAGGGCCTGTGGGGCACTGGGAGCCTGGCAGGGCTCTGGAGCGCTCCCTCTGGCCGTGACAGGGCCTGTGGGGCACTGGGAGCCTGGCAGGGCTCTGGAGCGCTCCCTCTGGCCGTGACAGGGCCTGTGGGGCACTGGGAGCCTGGCAGGGCTCTGGAGCGCTCCCTCTGGCCGTGACAGGGCCTGTGGGGCACTGGGAGCCTGGCAGGGCTCTGGAGCGCTCCCTCTGGCCGTGACAGGGCCTGTGGGGCACTGGGAGCCTGGCAGGGCTCTGGAGCGCTCCCTCTGGCCGTGACAGGGCCTGTGGGGCACTGGGAGCCTGGCAGGGCTCTGGAGCGCTCCCTCTGGCTGGGGCTGGGTCACACACAGGATCCACCTCTCCCGTCCCCCCACCCGGTACCTTTCACGGCGAAGCGCAGCAGCATGGTGAGCTTCTGGAAGTGCCGGCTGCGCTCGGCGTCCCGCGGGCCCTTGATGTGCTTGACCTTGGACCATTTGTTGTGGCCGGCGGCGGTGGCACCTGAGGTGTGCAGGGCCCGGCACGATGCGCGGGGGGCAGGGGCAGCCAGCCTGGGCACCAGCTCCTTCAGCGCCAGCACCGAGGCCAGAACACGGCATCTGTATGGGGCAGCTGCCCTCCCCATGGCGCTGGGCAGGGACATGGGGGTGAGCTCCTGAAACACACAGGTTACACAGCTGGGTGGGAGCTCCTGTCACACACACAACACACACGCTGCTCAGCCCCCAACACACACTACAGCCAAGTGTGAGCTCCTGTAACGCTCATACATACACAGGCTTCCTCTAACACACACACATTACACAGCAGATGGGGGTGTGATCCCCTGTAACACACACACCAACATCACACAGCCAAGCAACAAACACACCACACAGCCCGACCCGTCTCTTACTGTGACACACACGCTGCACAGCCTGGCCGGGGCCCTCCCGTATCCACTAGTCCCTCCCAGAGCCGGGAGAGAACCCAGGAGTCCGGGCTCCCAGGCCCCCCCAGCCAGCTCCCCCCCGGCACAGCGGGGCCCCACTCACAGCCCAGGGGCGGGAACCGGGCTGCCCGGGCACCACGTGTAGAGAGGGCCCCGGCGGCCGGACTCGGGACCCAGGCGTCCGGGGGGGGCTGAGCCGGAAGGTCCCTGCGCTGGGGCCTCCCCCGGCTACTGGTACTGGCGGCGCAGGCGCGGGGCCCTTGGAGGCGGGGCCGGACGGGGAGCGCAGCTGGGCTGGAGCCGGCAAGTCCCGCAGCGCCCAGCGAGCGAGCGAGGTCAGCCCGGCCCCCTGGGTCCCAGCCCGGCCCGTGCGCGGGTCCCGGCTGCAGCCCCAGGGCGGGGAGCGGGCGAGAGGCGACCCAGGGGAGGCACCAGCCGCGGGGCAGAGAAGTCGCTGCCCGGCTGGAGGAAGCGGCCGGGGCCGAGCCCGGCGATGGCTGCAGCGGGGCCGGCGCAGGTAGGACGCGGGGCGGGGACTCCCCGGCCGGGCACTGGCTGGTCCCGGCTGGGGCCGAGGGGGGCCGGGACCCGGGTCCCTCCCGCGCTAGTGACCCCGGGGCCGGGAACGGCTCAGCGCGGTGCCGCCAGGCAGGAACCGGGGTCCCGCTTTGCNCGGGGCCGGGCGGGGAGCGCAGCTGGGCTGGAGCCGGCGCGTCCCGCAGCGCCCGGCGAGGGGGCGGGGTCCGGGGCGGGGCCAGCCCGGCCCCCTGGGTCCCAGCCCGGCCCGTGCGCGGGGCGGGTCCCGGCTGCAGCCCCAGGGCGGGGAGCGGGCGAGAGGCGGCCCAGGGGAGGCACCAGCCGCGGGGCAGAGAAGTCGCTGCCCGGAGGAAGCGGCCGGGGCCGGGGCCGAGCCCGGCGATGGCTGCAGCGGGGCCGGCGCAGGTAGGACGCGGGGCGGGGACTCCCCGGCCGGGCACTGGCTGGTCCCGGCTGGGGACCGGGACCCGGGTCCCTCCCGCGCTAGTAACCCCGGGGCCGGGGGCTGCAGCAGCTCCCGGGGGGTGGCGCTGCCCCGGGGCCGGGAACGGCTCAGCGCGGTGCCGCCAGGCAGGAACCGGGGTCCCGCTTTGCACCAGCGCAGCCCGGGGGCTCAGGGGCTGCAGCAGCCGGAGCGCTGGGGCCGGGGAGCGTCCCTGGGGCTAGGGAGGGGAGGGGAGGGCCTGGCCGGACGGACATGCGGAGATGGGCGCGACTCCTTCCCCCGAGTCCCTGGGGGTGCGGGGGGGGAGTCTCCCTGGGTCACAGCTGCTGGGCGGGGGGTTCCCTGGGAGTCGCTCCCCTAGAAACCGCGTCCCCTGCTGAGACTCCGGGCTGGGGGCTGGAGCGGAAGGTGCTGAGTGTGTAACGCTTGTGCCAGCAGCTCCGGGTGGCGTTTGAGGACGTCGCTCTGTATTTCACCCGGGAGGAGTGGGAGCTCTTATCCCAGCGAGAGAAGCAGCTGTACCGGGACCAGATGCTGAGGAATTACTGGGCCCTCGTTTCCCTGGGTAAGGACCAATTGCGCTTCTTTTTAACAGCTGTGAAATGTCTGGGTTCCCTCCATACCTCAGCTGCCATGTGCACCTCTGCGCTGAGCGGTGGCAAATGTCAGCCCCTTTCAGGCCGGCTTCCTGTTGGAGCAGAAATCAGGGCTACAAAGCCTGGGGCTAATCTCAGTGTAACTTGTTTATTTGCATGACCTTCCTCAGTCCTGGCACAGAGGTGGTAGCAAACAGTTACATGAGTAACAACTGTGCCTCAAGAACTGACTCTAGTTAGACAAATAAGGCAGGGAAATAATGCTGCTGCTGCTGCAACCTCCCCACCTCCCCCAAAAGAATGAACATCGTAAATTTAACAACTGTACAGTTGAACAATGCTTGCACCCTATGTGAAAGAACTGGTAGCGCTGAATGGCGCCACCTGGTGACACCTGCCATGACACGTTGTGGCCGATGCCTTAATGACATACTGCAAACTGTTTTCAACAGCTATAAGATGGCAAAGGAGCAAAGTTCCCTTCTTCCAAAATCTTCCCCCATGGTACATTTTTCGGGGGACAGTTGGGTAAGTGAATGACCAGAGAGAAGGTGGTTGAGGACTTTTTACTCACCCTGTCTCTTAATCTGAGTGTAATTGGTGTTTCAATTTGTTAAAGGAAATTCATGTCACACAGTTGTCCTATGAAACTTAGTGCCACAAGGTATCATAGAGGCCAAGGTGTTTGCAGAATGGGATATTTCTATGGAACATCTATGTTAGAGTTCCCCAGTAAGGATTTAAAACTCAGCCCCCACTGCAAATTGAGACGGGTCATAGACGTTGCTGCTTCAGAGTGTGAACTGAACCTGCCTGGTGGGAGATGGGAAGAAATCTCCTCTAAGGAAGGTTTATTTCATTATTCTCCTGCTTGGGATCTCCTGCGCTTTCCTCTGAAGCAGCGTCCGAGATCAGTGTCCCGTCGTGCTAGGTGCTGCACAAACACACCCTGACTGAGGTCGAGGCCCTGTTGTGCTGGGCTGCACCAACATATAATTGAGCCCCTGCAGCCAAAACTTTAGTAATAAAACTTCCCCCCCAAACAGGCTCTTCAGATTCCAAACCGGACTTAATCCACCGGATCGAGGTAGGGGAGGCAGAGCTCTGGATCAGGGATGCCGAGGACTCCAGGGAAAGCTCCGGGCCTGAGAGCCCCTCCTCAGGTGAGTCATCATAATCCGATCCCTTCTGATTTACCCACCTGCTAGTGAAGGGCTCCTTAATGTAGAAGACAAAGGCAGAGCGAGTGTGACGGGTTGGATCACAGAAACCCCCTTGGGAGCTGCCAGCTGATGTGCAAAGGCTACTTCTGTTTCTATTCTCCCTGCCAGCTCAGTGGTTTCAGCTCCCTGTCTTGTTGAAGCCAGACACGCCCGTCTGCTCCAGCACAGACTCAGAGTCTGAATAACCTGTCCCAAAGCTGCAGGTTTACCTGAGAACAGCTCACAGAAGTCTGCTTGCCCTTAGCACTCAGATGCCCAATTCCCAATGGAGTCTAAACCCAAATAAATCCGTTTTACCCTGTATAAAGCTTATACAGGGTAAACTCATAAATTGTTCGCCCTCTATAACACTGATAGAGAGATGTGCACAGCTGTTTGCTCCCCCAGGTATTAATACATACTCTGAGTTAATTAATAAGTAGAAAGTGATTTTATTAAATACAGATAGTAGGATTTAAGTGATTCCAAGTAGTAACAGACAGAACAAAGTAAGTTACCCAGCAAAATAAAATAAAATACGCAAATCTATGTCTAATTACACTAAATATAGATAAGATCCTCACCAGTTCCAAAATGTTCCCTTTTACAGGCTAATCTTCTTTTAGCCTGGGTCCAGCAATCACTCACACCCCCTGTAGTTTTCAGTTTCCTTCAAGTGTCCTGGGGGGGTGGAGAGGCTTCTTCTTTAGCCAGCTGAAGACAAAATGGAGGGGTCTCCCACGGGTTTAAATAGACTGTCTCTTGTGGGTGGAGACCCCCTCCTCACCCTCTGTAGAATCCAGTCACAGAATGGAGATTCGGAATCACATGGGCAGGTCACATGCCCATGCATGACTCAGGACTGCAGGTAGCAGCCATTACCCACATGCTGCCTTGAACGTCCTCAGGTAGACTTCTAATGTGGATTGGAGTCTTCCAAGCTCTTTTGTCTGTTAAGTGCCCCCTGACTGAACACCTAATTTGCACATTCCTTTCCCAAGAAGTCATCAAATGTTCTGAGGCCACTTAGAAATCAAGCAATTATACAGCCAATGTTCATAACTTTGAACACACAAATGGTGCCTGCATACAACTAGGGTGAACATAACCAGTAGATCATAACCTTTACATAGATACGTTACATGGCCTGTGTAGCAAAACCCTATTCCAGTTATATTATACATACATTTATGAGCCCCTTTATGGGGTATGCTGTCACAGCGAGATCCACTGGCTGGGAGCAGAAGGGAGACTAATTGAGGCTGGGAATTAGGGGCCAGTGTTTATCTTGGTGGGAATGAACCACTGGGAGAGCTCCCCTCAGGACACAATGGATTCTCCATCACTAGGAGTGTTAGACCCTCAGTAGAGGTCTCCCTACGGGATGGGGAGCAGGCAGATACCGGACACAGTGTTGGTGTATAATACTCTAAATGTTCTTTATTGATTACAAAACAGACCTTACTCACTCCACGTTCACACCCCAAACATACTATCCCAGAGTCCAAAGGTCAGAATGGGCCCGATGGCCAATTGAGATTCCTTCCGATCACAAGATGCGGGGAGCCAGGGAAAACCACATCTGTATCCACATGGGGCTCTGGATCAATAAACAACTCCAATTTGCAGAAGTCATAGGCAACCATTTATAGTCCATTCCGTCACGTCCTCGGTTCTTTGCCTTTGTTTACTAGGGCTTCTACCCACACAATTCCAAAGAGACAATCCTGGGCGAGCTGCCATGATCCAAGGCGTGCCATTTCCTCCAATTCTTATACAATTTTATATCAGTCCAGCTGGTGTTGTTTCCTTTTCTGTTAATTTTCCGTATTTTTCTCTGAACAAAACAAGATTGTTTTTGCACAGATAGTTCTAATAGTCCTTGACCGTATGTTCTTGCTTCAGTTGCCAAGTTGCAATGCACGTATTCATGTCAAGCACATGTCATTCATACCAGGCCTCAATGACATATTCATGTAATACATTATAGATGAATCAGTGTGTCTATATCTATATATCTCCCGACATTCCCCCCTCTTGATACATGATTAATGCCATTAATTATTGTATCACTTTATAATTTCGCAAGCAATTCAATTTTATATATCACTTGCTCCAAAACTTCTTGTCGCTTTCTTATTCGGCAGTATAAACATAGCATAATAAAGGTTAACAAAATAATTAATGCAAATAATATCACAATAGGATGTAGCATTAAATTTAGAAGAGCTGTGACACTGGGAGACCATCCTTTGAAAATATCATACCAATGAGAAATTGCCAATTCTTCTCCTCCTTTCCCCAATTTTAATATTTGACCATTGTGGATCAAAATGTTTATTTTTCCCAGCTGAGCAGACTTAGATATATCTTTTGCATATTGCCTGATTTTTTCGCTTTCATCAATACATTTTTCCCATTGTTCCCAATGTATCCCCAAATCAAAGGACCAGTCCACATCTTTTGGTTCCCAAACAATTTCCTTTTTTAAAAATAGAGGACCTCGGTAAATAATTCCATTAATAATGACCTCTGTTACATTAAATGTACATGACTCAATTGGGCCTTTTTCTGTCATACTTCCCCAAAATACATGTTTTTCAGTGGCTACCACACAAATACACCCGTTGCCTAAATCAAACACTCTTGTGCCATGAGGGGCTAAATATTGCATGGTACATTGTCTGCTTGAATGGTTCAAATTACATCCCTCTAGGGACCAAGTTAGTTGTGGGCACACCCACTTACTTCATCCCCACTCTTCACAATGTTTAGTTAATTCTACTAATTTATAATCCCCTTCTTCTTGAATCAAGTGTGTCCCACTTATTTCTATTTGCTATAACTCTTCATTAATAATTTTTGGCAACACCCAGGCCATTGCTGCTTTTTTTTTTTGTTTCCCTGTGTTGTGTAACAGCATTCTGCCTTTCCACTCCACCCTCAGAGTGGCTTGATCCCAATTAAACTCTATATATTTCTTCCATCCTGCAATTCGTTGATTCCATATATGATGATCTTTGAACCATTCAAAAGGCCATGGTCCATTACTTAACAGATTAACCATTCTCTCTATGTATTGTATCCCATAGGTTTGCATCTGTACACATCATATTGTTAGTACAGTTTTATTGTCAATCTCAGACACACCAAATAGATTTACATTTAGAGACGTTTTCAAGGGTTGGGCTTGTTTCAGTTGGAGTGCCACACTTCTTCCTTGTTCCGATAATGCACCAAAATTTTGTGTCACATGTGTCTGTATAGCCCCCAAAATCTTACCCAAAGCTGACATTTTCCCTTGCAACATCTCAATATCAAATCTTTTGGCCTTAGATATTCCCATGTCACATTTTGCCATCTTCCCACCATATTTCAAATTTTACCTCAAAAGGGTTTTTCTTTACATCTGGTTTTGTTTGGTCCTGTTTTTCCCATTCTGTCCCACAAATAGTCTAATTTATTTTTCCCTTTTATTCATACCTCCATCCTAGAGGTGCTCCCATATGTATATCCATGTACCCCTAAATTTCCCCAAATATTCAAAAAACTTAAAAGCCAAAAACCATATTTTCACCCTTTTTGAATTATGAGGATCCTCAATATTGAAGTCATGGCCATTATTCCATAGGAATAATATCCAATGCTTCCGGCCGTATTATTCTGAATACTTACACTAACCTCTTCTATCTTCGCTTGAGCTCCAGTATTATTTTTTTTCTTCCTAAAATATAACGCACACAACACAATTTTTCTACTAAGCACAAAATGCAAAGCAAGCATAAACAATAAATTAATTACAAAAATTGTAGCACCGTATCCACGCTCCAAATCCAAGGTCTGTACAGGATAATCTCCGGTGCAATTGGGCATTCCTTTCCCTCTGTAAGATAAACTAAAAGAAAAAGAAAGGAACATTATTTAATCTTTAGGCCATAAGTTTAATTGTGATGTGTGGACTCACTTTCTCTTTTCCCCCTTGTTAATCTGCACTACAGTAGGTGAAATTTTATTCATGATGGAAAATGGTCCAACCCATCTAGACTCCAGGAAATGATTTTTCTATGTTAATTTCAAATACATTACTCTATCTCCGATTTTCCATAATTTACTGTCCTGAGCCACAAGAGAATCCACATAGTCTCTTGCTTTTTCAATGGCGTCAGTCAGTTTAAATTCCATTTTCTTAAGTTCTATTGGTAACACCCTTACCCATTGAGTAACTGATACCTCCTCTTCTTCTTCTGGGTACAATAAAGGGCTCCACAATCTCATAGGCCTTCCAAAGAGAATTTGATAAGCCTGGTAGCCAGTACCCAATAGATCACTACTTCGGATAGCCGCCAACACCATTCACAATTTATCGTCCCAATCTTTGCCAGTTTCTTGCACTACTTTGCATAGAGCTTGTTTAATAGTTTGATTCATCCTTTCTACTGTCCCTGACGATTGAGGATGATAGGGGATATGTAGTTGTTGCTTTATTCCTAAAGCTTTTAATAAACTTTTAATTACTCCTCCTACAAAATGTGGCCCATTATCTGAATCAATTACTTTTGGAGTTCGTAGAAGATTAGGGTTGGAAGAGACCTCAGGAGGTTATCAAGTCCAATCCCCTGCTCAAAGCAGGACCAACACCAACTAAATTATCCCAGCCAGGGCTTTGTCAAGCTGGGCCTTAAAAACCTCTAAGGATGGAGATTCCACCACCTCCCTAGGTAACCCATTCCAGTGCTTCACCACCCTCGTAGTGAAATAGTGTTTCCTAATATCCAACCTAGACCTCCCCCACATAATTTTTCATATCTACTAAACACTACTTCCCACAACTTTTTGGCAGTGGTCTCTGTAGTATGATTTCTGATGTGAATCGCCTCCACCCATCCAGAAAAGGAATCTACTATCACTAATAAATACTGATTCCCCCTTTGAGTCTTAAGCAATTTATCAATATAATCAACCTGTATTCTACTCCATGACCCCACAATTCTTTGGTGCAACACGGGTCTCGAATTCAGTGGTGTATTCCTGTCTGCTGCACACTTTATGCAGTTTTTAACAAAATTTTCTACGTCCTTTCGCACCTGAGGCCATATTCCAATTTGTTTTACCTTAAAGAGAGTATTCTCTATTCCTTGATGCACCATGGAGTGACATAGGTTAATAATCTCTTCTCTTTGAAGTTCGTCAGGTACCCACTTTACCTCTCCTGTTGTTTTTTTTTTTTTTATTCACCGCATAGCCACCTTGTATATTCCAGTTTTCCCATCTTTCCTCAGGTTTAACCTCCTGTTTTCTGACTTGAGCTCTAGTAACTATCATAACTCCCAAAGGTTCCTTTGCTGCTAATTTTTAAAAAAATTTTCATTCCCTTCTCGCTTTTGATGACCTTTAATATGTCTTACTCTTAATTTTCCTGGGTGTTTTTTCAACCAATCATAGATTTCCAATCCTCCTTTTGGACCAAATTTTTCCCCTCAGCTGTTTCCCAATGATTCTTTTTCCAAATCCCAATCCAGTATAACAGTCCTTGTATCACACAGTCTGAATCCATATAGACATAAAGACAGTCTGCAACATTCTTTTTCTGTTTAAGCAGATCACTAAAAGCTCTGAGCTGACGTCACACTCCTAGAACCAGAAATAGTTTCCCCATCAATTTGTACAGCCGCATATCCCATATATTTCTTGGAGTTCTCATGGTATGAACTACCATCTGTAAACCAAAACTCTTTTTCTCCGAGGCTTAACACTTCATCTACCTTCTTCAGCTGACTTTGGTTCGGTTTCTGGAAGTGGGCATTCATGCTCCTCTCCTTCCGTCAGGACGGCATAGGGTAACATCACGGCTTGTCTGTTATTCTCACACGTAACATCTCTGTTTGTTAACATCAAGATCCATTGGGACATCCTGGCATTCAATACTCCTTTCCCCTGCAGTTTCCCTGATCAAATATATTTCAGGGGAGAGTGAGGTGTTTGTATTATAACAGGGGCTGTGTCAGTAGTCAAAGCAAAAGCTTCACTGGCCCACACAGCAGCTAAACATTCTCTTTCACAGATCCCAAACTGCTGCTCCATGGGGGTTAATCTTCTAGACTCGTATGCTACCAGTATTAACTTCCCGTCAATTTCCTGCATTAGTACTGCTGCTAGACTTTGTTGGGTTGCTGCCAACTTAATCACAAACGGCTTGTTTATCTCTGGGAATTTCAATGCTGGAGCTTGCATCAAGGCTTGTTTTAGATGACAGAAAGCTTTTTCTTGGTCAGGGCCCCACTCCCATTCTCCTTTCTTTTTTAGTAAACGCCACAAGGGTCCAGTTATAGCGGAAAATTCCAGATGTGTTTCCTTAAATAGTTAAACCCTCCTAACATCACCCTCAACGCATGAGAATCCTCTGGCCTTGGTAAATTCATTAATGATTTCACCTTTTGTTGAGCTACCTGAATTCCTTGTTCCCCTAGGGCCACCCCCAAATAATTCACTCTCCTCTGCACTAGTTGAGCTTTTTATTTATTAGCCTTGAAACCCGTTTCCTGGATGAGTCTCAACACTTTTTTAGTCCGTTCAGTCACCTCCTCTCCAGTGTCCCCCCACACGAATATGTTATCTACATATGAGGTGACATTCTCCCAATCCTCTTTGGATAATTGATCCAGCATTCACGCCGCATGTTGGTGCACAATAGCCAGAGCGCAGTGTCGGCCCTGGGGAATTTTTAAATAAGTTCTGTTGTCCCTTAAAAGTCAACGCAAAGCGGGCCCAAGAATCGGGATGCAATGGGATGGCGAAAAAAACAGTTTGCCAAATCTATGACAGAGAACCCTTGTATTCTTGCCATCACCTGAAGTAGATCTGTTACTATTGGTGCCATGGGGGAGTAGCTTTATTAAAATCCACTGTCAATCTCCAGTCTCCTGAGGCTTTTAATACGGGCCAAATTGGGCTATCGTATGCGGAATTCCCCTTTTCAATCACTCCCTGTTGTTCTAATGATTCAATTATTTTCTCAGTTCCTGCCTCTGCTTGCACAAGATATTTATATTGTCTCTGTGGTTACACTTTGTCCCCCAGGATTTTAACACATGCTTCAATTTGACCACATTCAGCTTTATTCTTAATCCATACACTGGGAAACTCCTTTACCCACATCCTGTTGATCCAGTATAATCTCCTCCACTGCTTCTGCAGCACATATTCTTGGAATGTACCCTGCTGTCAGGATGCTTTCCATCCAGCCGGGCACACGCCACAGAACTCCATTAGTTAAATCCCAAACTAACCAATTCCTCTTCAAAAAAGGAGTCCCCAATATTACTGGCTCAGCTGCCTGATCTATCTGAAACATTTGTTCTTTACAACAAACCTCTCTCTCTCTCTCTCTCTCTGGGTATAGCTATTTCTACTGAATTATACATTTTTCCTGTCACTCCTTCCCCAATAAAGGAGGCTGCTGTAATAATCTCTGACACATATCGAGTCAAATCACAACTTCTATTTACAATATTTACACCAGCCCCACTATCCAATAGGGATCTTTGGGTCCATTATCTCCCACAGTGACAGTTGTCCTAGGCCTCCCATTTGAATCCCATCTTAATCTAGTTACCATCTCCCACTCCTGGGGACCCATTTCCAGTGGGAGCTACTTGTCATCGGGGCCTCCCTACAGAGCAGTTTCTCTGAACCCTCAGCTTGAACAGCTGCAACTCTTTTCTGCTCCTTGGACATTTCCTCTTCCATCTTTTGCATTTCTTTGATCAATTCATCAGTGCGTCTCCCATTCCACTTATCCATATCTACTCCCCTCAGTTTCAAATACCTCCAAGCAATATTCCGAGTCACATCTACTCCTTTCTGGGGCTCGAATTAACTCTTTCATCCCTACCACTTGATGGTCTAATTTATCTTTGTCTGCCTTAATCTTTTCCCAATCCACCATTCTCTTTTCCAATTCCCTGTTTTGTTTCCCCATTTGTTCTGAGTTTGCATGATCTGTGCCTGCCTCACTTCCCACTCCAAATTTTCCTGGCAAGTTTTAGAATTCTCTTGTAATATTTGTAACTCCGCACAGATTCCCCCTTACATGCAATTGCCTTTTTAATAGCTTCCCACAACAGCCACGCTACGGCCGTTTGCTTTTTACTGGCATTAGGCTTGTACAGCTGTACATCTTTCTCAAACATATTTTCTAAGTTATCTGTCGTTACACTGGGCTCCACTGCACCCTCCATCCAAGGGCACGTCCCAAATGCAATAATCTCCTT
Organism: Platysternon megacephalum; assembly: GCA_003942145.1. NCBI lineage: Eukaryota > Metazoa > Chordata > Testudines > Platysternidae > Platysternon > Platysternon megacephalum. The sequence continues at coordinate 577,807 of QXTE01000428.1, forward strand.
CTCTAACAGAGAAGGGGCTTTAACTTTAGTCCACTGGGATGCCTCCTCCATCCCTTTACTTTTCTTCTTAAACAGTGTTTTGAACATTGTTACAATAACACCTCAATGTATCTCCCCACGCACTTTCACTCAATTACACTTACTGTAACGAGTTCTCCACGTGGTATCTCCCCACATGTTTTTTTTTCTTCATAAATTCCACAAATAAGGAGTCACCCTTATTCAATTTAAATAAGGACTCCCCCAACACTGTAAGACCCCCATCTCGAAATCCAGCACTCCTTAATATCTCTCCTTAGACAGCTTCGACCTTCCTGGGTCTGACCTCGGAGCATTCAGCATCCCCTTCCACACCATGCGCTTCCCACAGCGAGTCCGCCCGGGCAGGGGTCCTGGGGAAGCCAGAGGGCCCTGCCCCCCAACTCAGGAGTCAGACGTGACTCTCAGCCAGCTGGTAAAACAGAAGGTTTATTAGTCAACAGGAACACAACGTAGGACAGAACTTGTTAGCACAGAAATCAGTGACTTTCAGCCAAGTCTATCTTGGGGAGTCCTGGGCCAGAAGTCCTGGACTCCCCCTATTCCAGTCCCCCCCAAGCAGACTCCCAGCAACCGGACCTCCGACACGCCCCTGTTGCTGCTCCTCCTTGTCTCGCTTCCTGGGCAGAGCGTCACCTGGTCATCACCTGGTTGCATCCCCCTTCTGGGTCTCAGGTTACAAAGGGCACCGGTTATAGCATCCATGCAGACAGCTGGACCAGCCTCACCTGCCCCAGAGGTCTCAGCCAAAGTCACCCCCCCCTATTCCCACCACCGAGATATTGGTGCAGCACACAGGGAAACTGAGGCACACATTCATGCAAAACAGTAAAACTCACATAGGCTCAACAGTAAGACTCACATACAATATAACAAGGGCAAATCCCCACTTTGTCACAAGCCTATAACATTGTGTGTGTGTGTGTGTGTGTATATCCCAACAACAGTAGCTTTGCCTAGCCTATATTTCTCTAGTTTGTTTGTGAGATGGTCATGTAAGACAGTATCAAAAGCTTTACTAAAGTCAAGATATATGACATCTACTGCTTCTCCCCTATCCACAAGCCTTGTTGCCTGTCAAAGAAGGATATCAGGTTGGTTTGACATAATTTATTATTGGCAAATCCATGCTGACTGTTAGTTATTACTTTATTTCCTTCTAGGTGCTCACAAATAGAATGTTTGATTACTTGGTCCATTATCTTTCCAGGTACTGAAGTTAAGCGATCTGGTCTGTAATTCCCTGAGTTGTCCTTATTCCCCTGTCTATAGCTAGATACTATATTTCCAGTCCTCGGGTCTCTCTACCATCCTCCACAAGTTCTCAGAGATAATTGCTAATGGCTCAGAGATCTCTTCATCCAGTTCCTTAAGTATTCTAGGATGTATTTCATCAGGCCCTGACAACTTGAAGACATCTAACTTGTCTAAGTAATTCATAACTTTTTCTTTTCCTATTTTAGGCTCAGATCCTACCCCATTGACACTGATGTTCACTATGTTAGTCAACCAATCACTGCTACCTTTTTGGTGAAAACTGTAAATACACCCCTCTGATTGAAATAAAAACAAAATCAGTTTGAAAACAAAACCAGGGCCCTGTTGTGCGAGGCGCTGCCTGTATCCCGGGCAGGCTACAATTTAAGCATAAAACGAGACCCATGGGAGCAGCCGCCAGGCGCTGCACAAGCAACATTGGGTAGAACCACCCTGAGTCAGGCTGCAGATTTGTCGCGGCATTTTGTATCCGAAATTACAGAACAGTTATATAAGCTTAGTAAACGTCACAGCTCCTTAAATTTACTGTGACGGCTCCATGATTTTTAATAAAACCTGCCCTGCTCCTCGCCCTGCCCAGGGGACACTACCTGCCCAAAGAAGCACCTTCCCCCAGCGCTGCAACCCTAATCCCAGCCTGGTGCAGAGGGGTCGGGTTGGGCCTCAGTGGATCTGGGTGGCAATGCCATTCACTGAAGTTTGGCCCACCTCCCCCACCATCATGACTGGGGGCAGAGGCATATCTTGAGTGGCACTGTAACCCCGCAGGCCAGGTCTCAATGCCCAGAGCAAGGCGTTGGGTCCAGCTCTGTGGGACAGGAGCTGCCATTGCAGGGTGAGGCGCACATCCAAAAAACAGTCACGGGCAAATGGGGAAATCGCTCCATCTGTGACATTTTTCCATCTTTGTTGAAGGTGTAGTTTTAACCGTGAGCTAACACCGGGATTGCCTCTGCTCTCTCCAGCAGGGCACGGGATCCCGGGAGGAAAGAGGGCACAGGCTGAATGTGGGGAAAGCGCGGCAGGAAAGCAGGATCCCACGGCCCACAGAGGGATCCGTGCACAGGACGCAGTCCATCCCCGGGGTAAACTCCGCCAGAGACCGGACCTGGCTACACACCAGAGACTCCCCATGGGCCGGTGTCCCCACCACTGCATCGACTGTGGCAAGAGGTTCAGCAACCCCTCCGCCCTGACCCAGCACCAGCACACGCACACCCGGGAGTGGCTGCACCGCTGCCCTGACTGCGGCAAGGCCTTTGCACGGAGCTCACACCTGAGAAGACACCAGCGCGCACACACTGGGGAGTGGCCGCTTCGCTGTGCTGACTGCGGGAAGGGCTTTGCAGAGAGTTCAAAGCTGAGAATACACCAGCGCGCGCACACCGGGGAGCGGCCGTACCATTGCTCTGACTGCGACAAGGGCTTTGCCGAGATTGCACACCTGAGAATACACCAGCGCACGCACACCGGGGAGCGGCCGCGCTGCTGCCCCAACTGTGGCAAGAGATTTGCACACAGCTCAAGCCTGAGAACACACCAGCGCACGCACACCAGGGAGCGGCCGTACCACTGCACTGACTGCGGCAAGGACTTTGCAGAGATTGCACACCTGAGAATACACCAGCGCACGCACACCGGGGAGCGGCCGTACCGCTGTGCTGACTGCGACAAGAGCTTTGCACAGATCTCACACCTGAGAAGACACCAGCGCACGCACAGCGGGGAGCTGCCACACCACTGCGCTGAGTGTGGCAAGGATTTTGCACAGATTGCATATCTGAGAATACACCAGCGCACACACACCGGGGAGCGGCCGTACCGCTGTACTGACTGCGACAAGGGCTTTGCACAGATTGCACACCTGAGAATACACCAGCGCACGCACAGCGGGGAGCGGCCGTACCGCTGCATCGAGTGTGGGAAGAGCTTTGCAGAGAACTCGAAGCTGAGAATACACCAGCGCACGCACACCGGGGAGCGGCCGTACTGCTGCACCAACTGCGGCAAGAGCTTTGCAGAGAGCTCAAGCCTGAGAATACACCAGCGCGTGCACACCGGGGAGCGGCCATATCGCTGTGCTGACTGCGACAAGGACTTTTCACAGATCGGACACCTGAGAAAACACCAGCGCACGCACACGGGAGCGGCCGCATCCCTGTGCTGATTGCGGCAAGAGCTTCAGCAAAGCCAGTACGCTGACAAACCACCAACACATTCGCTGTACGTACTATGGTAAGAGGTTCAGCAATGCCAAGAAGCTGACCCAGCACCAGTGCATAATCTCATACCTGAGAGCACATCAGTGCGCACACACCAGGGAGCGGCCATACAGCTGTCACGATTGCGGCAAGAGCTTCAGCAGCACCAATGCATTGATGAGACATCGCACGTGCCCAGCAGGGCCAGCCATTCCAATGCACCGAGCTCACACCTGAGAATACACCAGCACATTCACAGCAGGGAGCAGCTGCACAGCTGTGCTGATTGGCAAACGCTTTGCTCAATTGGGCAACGTCACCCAGCACCAGTTGACTCACCAACGCCCCTCTGCCACCGCCGGGGTCCGAGGGGCTTCTGGCAGCAAGTGGGACCTGGCACAGCGCCAGCAGACTCAGACCAGGGAGTGGTCCTGTCCCCGTGATGCCCAGCAGAGACCGTGTGGGGCAGGGAAGGGGACTTGGCTGAGCAGTGTGGGGAAGAGCAGACAGGTGGGGGGATTTTAGAGTAGATGGTTTCAGCCTACTGCATTAGGGACTCCTTGCATCTAGCTGGCATCCACCCAGATGTCTCTGTCCCCCTCTGCCCCCCATCCACACACACACACATCTAGCTGTGAGGCAGCCAGGACAACAACCTCTTCTCCCACCCCCCACCCCGCAATCTAGATGGGACTGTGTCAGGAACTTCCCCCCACTCCTACCTTGGTTCCAAGCAGGGGCTGACTCTTAGGTGACATCTGGAGATGGGATTTGCATTCCTGTCTCAGCCTGGATTGGTCTGAGGGGCCGGGGTAGGACAGCCTGGTGTGTGAGATTGAAAGATGACTCAGGAACTGCTCATGCCAGTCTACTTTAAATTCAAATGTGATGAAGAAGAACTACGTACCTAATCTGTAACACAGGTCTGTCTAACCAGGTGTTTCTTTGCTATTAAAGGAGCTGATGCATTTGGATGGCATAGGGAAAAGCCAACATGAAGTGTAAATCTTTAAGATAAATCAACCAAAATGTTCTAAGGCCTAACTGACCATGAGGCCTGATGAACAGTGTGACTGGCAGGTGCACAGAGAGACTTTTGCATTACTCCTTGGGAAATTCTGTGCTAAAAAATGAAACATTCTGCAAACCATATTTTAAAATTCTGCATATTTTATTTCTCAACATAACACAATATAATCACGCTAGTTTCAATTATTTTGATTTATTTCAAAATACCTGTCAGCTACTATGTCTAAGCTGAAATCGCAACTGAAGTGTGTTTACCAGACATCTGGGGAGTGGATAAAACTGTTTCTCAAAAACAAAGAAGTTAACGCTTCTAGCCAAGGTGTCCTCAAAGTTGATGGGCCATCACCTATCCAGTAGCCATTCTTTGGCAAGGAAGGCAATCAGGAACAAACAGACCTGCATTTTAGAAAACAACAGCATGAAACCTCTTTGCCACCAAAGTTCATGTCTTCCCACTCAGCTGAGAACTTTATCTAGGGGTCGCTTTGAGAAAATGCATTTCAAAGGGAGATTGAACTATAAAAGAGAGGGGCAAAAACACCTTGTTATTTCTCCCTGTTCATCTCTCGTTATCACCTAAGAGGACAAAAAAGAAAAGAAAAGCAGCTCTTGGACCTCAGGAACTGATCCTGACCTGAAAATTTGGTCAGCAATTCTACTGGAAACCTGTGCTAAGAGACTTCACTTCGCCCCAAGTCTAGTTTTTTCAGTTTAGTCCTGGGAAGTGTTTTTATCTCTCTTTTTCTTGCAACCATTTCTGACTTCGATGCCTCATCATTTGTACTCACTTGAAATCTACCTTTGTGATTAAATACATTTGTTTTCTTCTTTAATTGAAATGAATCCAGTATTGTGAACTGTGTGTGGGTATCTCCATTTGGGGTGGGAAACTGTTATATCTTGATCCCCTTAGAGGGGCAATGGACCTATTCTATCAGGACTGTCCAGGAGAAGGCTGGACAATACAGGTTGTACATTTGGGGGGGGGGGGGGGGGGGGGGAAANATCTGGGACTGTGTGTGTCTTGGGATCAGCCTGCAGTAAGAACCAAGCCTGTGAAAGCCAGAGTGTGAGCTGAGTGTGGCTGGCAGGCAGCAGCTGCACACAGACACCAGGGATAAGACCAGAATGCTGGAGGCTGTTTGTGGGTGGTCTGGGTTGGGAGAAACAGCAGCAAAGCATTACTGGGCACCCCAGGTTACAGGGCAGGCGGTGACACTGCCCCCCTTCCCCCTCCCACCCCACTGTCTGGATTACATCCTGGATTGTGATAGCCTCATTGTCTCGTTGGACAATGAGAAGGGACACAACTCGTATCCTGGTTGGATGTTCCAAGCTTTTGCCATGAGTACGGGTCATTTCCTGATTGGCCCAGGCCAGCTTTGCCCAGCAGAGTGACCAGGCTGCACTACCCAGCAGAAATGGTATAAAACGTCCCATGTTGTTCAAAGTGTCACTTCCTGAAGTCAAAACGTCTGCATGAAAGAGACGGAGAGTGTGACCATCATGGCCTGGCCAGGGAGAGCACCCCCTGCTGGGTAACAACTGAACTCTGGTTGCTGTAAAGCACCCTACTAACTTCATTTTTTAAAGTCAGGTGTTGGGCAACCGCTGAGAAATCCCCCCAGAGAACAGGCGTGTGGCTGTCACAGCACCTGGAGTGAATCACCTGAATGAACTCCCCGCTGTCTCTAGAGCCAGTCACTGCAACGGAGAAGTTAAGCTGGAGAAGTCACCTCCAGGCCAGCTCCAACGGATATGTAGAAAAAAAAGTCATTTTGCATATTTACATATTGGTTAATGAACCATATTTACATACTGAATTGACAACGTGGTGGTGTTAAGGTAACTGCTTTATATCTGAGTTAACACCCTCTGGGCGACTAAAATGGATGATGTGCAGAGGCGACTGACAACTGGTGATAGTGTGGGGGGGGGAAGGGCACAATGTAAAGGTTCTGGTGGTGGGCTGCAGGGTTCAGGGCAGGTACTCAAGCGACAAAGGAGTTTTGGTTTCTAGACCTACTTTTGATGTCATTGTGTCGGGTTGCGACCCCACCCTCCGGGGTGCCACCTGATGCACTGGGGTACCACTGCCCATCTGTTCCACCAACCTGGGCTCCCTTACCCTGTCCGGCTGAGCCAGGCCCTCAAACCTCCTTCAGCACACATAGGTAGGGCCCCACCCAGCTGCAGAAAGACAGAAACTGAAATCAGCACTGCCGGGGAAGGCTTCAAACAAGGAACTGCCCAGCACTCAAGTGCACAACCAAAATTATATTGTCTTGCACTGCATAGAGAACTATACGGCATAAGCTCATAAAATTTGCCCTCTTGCTCAGTGTAGAGGAAGATACGCACAGCTTTTGGCCCCCAGTTATGAATTTCAGAAACTGGTTTTAGCAAAAACAAAAGCAAGTTCATTAACTACAAAAGATTGATTTAAGTGATTATAAGAGAGAGCAAACAGATTACCTATCAAATAAAACAAACACGCAAGATAACCAGTTTCTTTAGCATATTGAGTTTATCAGCATCAATTTCTCACAGCATCTTGGGCAGGGATTCAGTGAAAAACAAACACTGATTATGTAACTCCCTTGCCTTAAATAGGTTTCACATATGGCTGGAATCCCATGTTTTCCAGTGATTCCATCCCTAGTCACTGGAAAAGTACTAATTTTATCATGTAGTTCAGTGATCACATGACCCTGCAGCCACAACTCAAAGTCTGCTGGATCCACAGGAAGGCTTTCCAGGAAGGTGAGACATTAGAATCTTAAAAGACCCATTGTTTTTCTTAGTAGCCCATCCAGACTGATTGCATTGTCTGGGGGGCGTTCCCCAGGTGAAAACCCGCTTGTAATTGATTCATAGTCAATATTCCTAACTTCAGACACCAAAATGAGACATGCATACAAATAGGATAATCATATCCAGTAAATCATAACCTTTCCAATGATACCTCACATAACCCCTCTTGCATAAAATACATCTCAGTTATGCTATAATCATGTAATAACAATATTTCTATGAAGATTATGGGGCGCAGTGTCACAGTCATGTTTTACGAAACTATGCAATAGCAGACGGAGACTGTTCTAAAAGAGAGCGACACATGAAGCAGCTCTGGATTGCACTGATGTATTATATCAATTTGAAGAACAGGGATATTTGCAAACTAAACCTTTGATATCTTTTGGGGCTCTTGTGATAATATCAGCACCCAATAATTATGTCAGGAATCAGTTCTAATTTAACCATATAAAATTATTTTCCCTCTGCATTTGAATCCGCTCTCCCTGCTGGATTTACAAGGAAAGCTTGGCTCTCTTGGGCATCACAAGTATCAGAAATCTCATGCTAACCCTCCTGGGAACTATGATGTCTCTCTTCTGGTATCTACAGTATCACAGAATGCTGAACATGGGGCATCAGTAGCAAAGCTGGAAACACAGGTATTGTGGCAGGAGGAGAGTGGTTTGAAAGAATTTTTGGAATGTAAATTAAAACAGGTTTCTGTGCTCAATCTCCTGTGCCCAGCCCAGTGAGCAGGGACGTTCCAGTCACCTATCTGAGCTTGCCTGCAATTCCAATTTCTCTTCACAGTTCACTTTTAACTAGAGATGGACCCCAAACTAGGACACAGAATCCAGACCACTCCGCAACATGAGGAAAATCAGATCTAGATGCAGATTTCAACTTCACAGCTCAGGTTTATTTTTATACGGCCCATTTCAGAACTCAAATCCCAACACTCTTGTGACGTGACTTGGGTTTGGATCTGAAGTTTAGGAACTTGAATTTGGATCAAAGCTTCACAACTGACCCACTTGTGCTATTAACGTTACAAAGTTTAATAGTGTCACTTTCCAGTTCTTAATTATTACTCATAATAATATATTCTAACATTAAGGCCCTAATCCAGCAAGCTCTTAAGCATATGGTCAATTATAAGCATGTGAGTGGTCCCATTGAAATCAATGGAACTGCTCAAGTGCTTGGATTTAAGTACATTCATATACTCTGCTGGGTGAGGGCCTTAAGAAAAAATGAAATAAAATATAGTCAGTTTCAGGGGAACTGCACTTGTATTCCCCTTATCTTCCCATTGCCCCTGGCTCCCACTGCCTCCCCCCCCCCCCCCCCCCTTCCCTTGGCCCCCCCCCCCCCCCCCCCCCCCCCCCCCCCCCCCCCCCCCCCCCCCCCCCCCNACCCACCTCCCCATTGCCTTGGCCCCACTGCCCCCCCCGGCCCTGGCAATACCCCCTTACCCCTTCTGCCTTCCCCATGCACATCCCCATCATCCTGGTTCCCTGTAGCCTCCTCCGGTCTCCCCTGTAACGCCTCGGCATGGTCTGGCCTGACCCAGAGAATTCAAAAAGGCTGCAGCCCATGAGCCTGGCTGGCAGGACGCAGCTACGTACCCCTCCCTTGATGGCCACCTCAGTGGATGCTTTGGTCAAGACCATGCTCCGGCACTGCTCAATGATGTTGGCCAGGTTGGTGTTGAAATCAGGGTTGGGTCCCCCTTGCGGCAATGGACAGAGATGGAGCGTCGCAAGGGAGACACAGCTGGGACCCCACTCGAGGGCAGTCCTGACTCCCAGCCCCCACTGCTTTAACCCATCACGATCCACTCCCCTCCCAGAGCCAGGGATAGAACCCAGGTGTCCTGACTCTGAGCCCCCCCTGATCTAACCCACTATCCCCCTTGCAGAGCTGGCGATGGGACCCAGAAGTCCGGAGGCCCCTGGTGATCCTCCCTGCCCCAAACTACCTGGTCCAGGGCCCTTCCCCGCCTCAGCCACCATTAGCTGTTATCTTAGGCCGCCTGAACCACAGGGACTGGGCTGCTCCCCTCCTATGCAAAACAGCTGAGAGAGATGGGCAGAGACTCAGCCACCTTAGGGGAGGTTCTGTGGGACAGAAGAAAGGTCCAGTGGAGACAGGATGAGAAGGGGAGACACTACCCCACAGACCAGCATCCTCTCCTCCAGTAGCCAGGGACGGTGCTGGCCTTGGGCTAACAGAGGTTAGGAGGTGCTGGGCTTAGGGGCAANAGGGCTGGGGGGCCCGGGCCGGGCGGACATGTGGAGCCGGGCGCGGCCCCTTCCCCCGAGCGAGGCCCCGGCCGGGCAGAGGAGCCCTGAGGCGCCGGGGCGGGAGCGGGGCTGAGCACAGGCCTGGGGCGGGGGCGGGGACTCCGGGGGGGGGAGGAGCCTGTTCCCGGCCCTGGGATTCGGGCCCTTCCGAGCGCCCCGCCCCAGAGCCCCGCGGGGAGCCGAGGGCGACTCCTGTCCCCGGCCAGCAGGGCCCCGAGTCCCTGGGGGAGCGGTGCGGGGGGCGGGGGGCGGGGGAGTCTCCCTGGGTCACAGCTGCTGGGCTGGGGGTTCCCTGGGAGTCGCTCCCCTAGAAACCGCGTCCCCTGCTGAGACTCCGGGCTGGGGGCTGGAGCGGAAGGTGCTGAGTGTGTAACGCTTGTGCCAGCAGCTCCGGGTGGCGTTTGAGGACCTCGCTCTGTATTTCACCCGGGAGGAGTGGGAGCTCTTATCCCAGCCAGAGAAGCAGTTGTACCGGGACCAGATGCTGAGAAATTACCGGGTCCTTGTTTCCTTGGGTAAGGACCAATTTCCCTTCTTTTATTCACAGCTGTGAGTTCTGGCGGGTTCCCTTGATGCCTCAGCTGCCATGTGGTGGCAAATGTCAGCCCCTTTCAGGCTGGTTTCCTGTTAAAGAAGAAATCAGGGCCTGGATCTAATTTTAGTCTAACGGTATGTACCTCAGTCTTGCAACAGAGGTGGTTGCAAACAGCATATGAGCAACAACCTCTTCCAGGAATCCCAGCCCAGACACGGAGGGCAGCAACTCTGCCTCAAGAACTGACTCTAGACAAATAAGGCAGGAAGAAAACTCTCCTGCTGCTTGTAGAAGCTTCACACCTCCCCAAAAAGAACGAACATCATAAATTTAACAACCATACAGTTGAACAATGCTGCATCCTAAGCAAAAGAACTGATAGGTCTGTGTAATGGCGCCACCTTGTGCCACATGACTCAGCCCCCAAAGCAAATTGAGAAGGTTCCATAGCTTCAGAGTATGAACCAAACTTGCCTGGTGGGAGACGGGAAGAAATCTTCTCTAAGGAAGATTTATTTCATTATTCTCCTGCTTGGGATCTCTTGGGCTTTCCTCTGAAGCAGCGACTGAGAGCAGTGTCCCGCTATGGCAAGTACTGTGCGAACACACCCTGACCGAGATCGGGGCCTCGTCGCGCCCAGTGCTGCGCAGACACACCCTGACCGAGATCAGGGCCCTGTTGTGCTGGGCTGCACCAACATATAAGTGAGTCCCTGTCCCCCAAAACTTTAGTGAAAAACGGATTCTTTCCCCCAAAACAGGCTATTCAGATTCCACACCAGACTTAATCCACCGGATCGAGCTAGGGGAGGCAGAGCTCTGGATCTGGGATGCTGAGGACTCCAGGGAAAGCTCAAGGCCTGAGAGCCCCTCCTCAGGTGAGTCATCATAATCCGATCTCTTCTGATTTACACAGCTGCTAGCAGAGGGCTCCTTAATGTAGAAGTGTAACAAGGGGTGCTCTTGGGTGACACAACTGAGAGTATCAATTCAGGACGACCTGCTTAGAGCAGGGCAGTCACAGCCCAAGGCTGAGGGTCCTTCACTACTAAGACACATCAAACCAGACAGACAGAGAGGATTTCGGTTTCACCCCACTGGCTAACCAGAAGTTATACAAGCAATTCCCTCAGCTAGCCCAGTTCCCTTGTATGACCACCAGTAGCACTCCTTATAGGAACAAATGGTTATGAAAACCAGTGTCCCCAGTTAAAGAAAAAGGTTCTCCTGATCCCAAAGGACCAAGCCCCAGACCCAGGTCAACATACAGTTCAGATTTCACCCACAAATCACACTGTTGCCAATCCTTTAAAATCTAAAATCTAAAGGTTTATTCATAAAAAGAAAAATATAAATGAGAGTTAAAACTGGTTAAATGGAATCAAATACATACAACAATTGCAAAGTTCTTGTTTTAGGCTTGTTTCAGGCTTGATGGAATTACATCCAGTGCATGGATGTGTCATTCAGTCCTTTGTTCAAAACTTCACTTGTAGAGAGGTTACTCCAGAGATAAGGATTGGAAGCAGGAATGAAGACAACATGGAGGGGTTTCCAGGGCCTTTTATACCCTCTGCCATGTGGAAGGACCCCTTTGTTCTTACTGTGGAAAATCTCAGCAGCAAGATGGAGTTTGGAGTCACAATGAGCTTGTCTGGCCTTGATATCTATGAATCATAAAATTGTAGGCCTAGAAAGGACCTTAGTAGATCATCTAGTCCAGTCCCCTGAAGTGAGGCAGGGCCAAGTATTATCTTTCTAGATCATCCTTAACAGGTGTCCGTCTAACCCAGGGGTGGGCAAACTTTTTGGCCCGAGGGCCACATCTGGGTGGGGAAATTGCATGCAGGACCATGAATGTAGGTCTGGGGCAGGGGTTTGGGATGTGGGAGGGGGTGCAGGGTGCAGGAAGGGGCTCAGGGCAAGGGGTTGGGGCAGAGGAGGGGTCTCCGAGGGGGTTCAGGGAAGGGGGTTGGGGTGCAGGCAGGGGGCTCAGGACAGGGAGTTGGAGTGCAGGAGGCCCGGCGCCACTTACCTGGAGCGGCTCTGAGGTGGCAGCGGCGCACACTGGGGCCACGGCAGGCTCCCTGACTGCCCTGTCCCCGGCCCCGCGCCACTCCAGGAAGCAGCCGGCACCACGTCTCTGTGGCCTCTGAGGGAGGGAGGGCAGAGGGCTCCGCGTGCTGCTCTGGCCTGTGGGTACCTCCCCCGAAGCTCCCATTGGTCTGCGAGCTCCATTCAGGTGGTCTGTGGATAGTTCCCTTTAGGCCTGAGAGTATTCCCATTGACTCGACTCCTAAGTAGCAAGCAGCACTAGGTTTGGTGTTTTGTATGATAAAGACCTTATTTGCAAGTTCTTTGAGGCAGGGATCTGTGTGCAAACTCCAAGCCACGTGTTAATGTGTCCCAGAGCCTATAAAAACTCAGCGCTCTGAGAGTTTTTGAGTTGGTGACACACACAACACAATGTGAAACCAGGAGAAGGTTGCCTGTTTCTACAGGGCTCTGGTGCATTTGCACAGCGTGGGTCCTAAACACTCATTTAAAATACCCATAACCAACCACTTGATATTTTACTTCCCTTTGTACACCTCTACCCCGATAGAACGCTGTCCTCGGGAGCCAAAAAATCTTACCGTGTTATAGGTGAAACCGCGTTATATCGAACTTGATTTGATCCGCCGGAGTGCGCAGCCCCGCCCCCCCGGAGCACTGCTTTACCGCGTTATATCCGAATTCGTGTTATATCGGGTCGCGTTATATCGGGGTAGAGGTGTATTTTCAGTGTTGTCACTTGTTTGTTTGTGCTTTTGTTTTGCTGTTTGTGTCACTTTCTTATTTATTTTTACTGTTCTCTGTGTGTGATGTATTAATCAAATTTACAGTAGACATCTCAGAGAAATTGCATAAGCCTGAGTGAATGGCTTTTACTCTCCTTTTCAGTATCAGAAAATATTGTATTAATATTTGCAATGAGAGCATGAATATTTCTAGTTGACTCAGAGATTTGTTTAGCATCTTAAAGCTGAGCTATGTGTGCAGTTAATATGGATGCAAGCGAGATAGGTTGGTTTTTTTTTGTTTTTTTTAATACAGCGCTTTTATCCAAAGCGCTTTACAATAGTTAGCTAATGGCACAAACAACATTTGGAAAGTTCATTAAGTGGTCCACCAAGACCCTCAGGAATTTTCAAGAGGTCCATGAAAAAAGAAATTTAAGAACCATTAGACTAGATGACCTCCTGAGGTCTCTTCCAACCCTAATCTTCTATGATTCTATGAAAATAAAAACCTCTGATAGAAATAAAACCAAAATCAGATTGAAAATAAACCATGGCCCCATTTTCAACTGTATTAGCACTTAGGGGCCCAAGTCCTGGATGTTCCAGGTGCTGCCCGTTGCCTGGGCAGGCTACAGTTTAAGCACAAAACAAGACTCACAAGGTGCATGGCGCACGTGGGAACAGGCGCCAGGCGCTGCACAAACAACATAGGGTAGAACCACCCTGAGTCCGGCTGCAGATTTGTTACGGCATTTTCGTATCAGAAATTAGAGCAGTTACAGTAAATTTAGTAAAAGTCACAGGTCACTAAACTTACTGTGACTGCTCCATGATTTTTAATAAAACATCTCCTCCTCCTCACCCTGCCCAGGGGGCACCAACCGCCCAGCAGGTCCCCCAGCGCTGCAACCCTGACCCCAGCCTGGTGCAGAGGGGTTGGGGTGTGCTAGAGTGGATCTGAGTGGCAAGGCCATTCACTGAAGTTTGGCCTCGTTCCCCCACCATAATGACAGGAAGGAGGGGCAAATCTGAGTGGCGCTGTAACCCTGCACACCAGGTCTCAATTCCCAGAGTGAGGCGTTTGGTCCCGCCCTGTGGGACAGGCACCGCCATTGCAGGGTGAGGCACCCATCCAAAAAACAGTCACGGACAAATGGGGAAATAGCTCCATCCGTGACATTTTTCCCATCCTTGACAAACCTGTAGCCTTAACCGTGAGCTAACACCGGGATTGCCTCTGCTCTCTCCAGCAGGGCTTGGGATCCTGGGGGGAACGAGGACACCGTCTGAGTGTGGGGAGAGCACGGCAGGAACGCGGAATCCAATGGCCCACAGAGGGATCCATGCACAGGACGCAGTCCATCCCCGGGGTAAACTCAGCCAGAGACCAGACCTGGCTACACACCAGAGACTCCCCGTGGGCCGGTGTCCCCATCACTGTATTGACTGCGGCAAGAGGTTCAGCAACCCCTCCGCGCTGAACCAGCACCGGCGCATGCACACCGGCGAGCGGCCGCACCGCTGCACTGACTGTGGCAAGAGCTTTGCAGAGAGCTCAAAGCTGAGTAGACATCAGCGCATGCACACCGGGGAGCGGCCATATCAGTGCACCAACTGTGGCAAGAGCTTTGCACACAACTCAAGCCTGAGAATGCACCAGCGCACACACACTGGGGAGCAGCCACACCGCTGCACCGACTGCGGCAAGGGCTTTTCACAGATCGGACACCTGAGAATACACCAGCGCACACACACTGGGGAGCGGCCGTACCGCTGTGATGAGTGTGGCAAGAATTTCATCAGTGCCACTGCGCTGACCAAACACCAGCGCACGCACACAGGGGAGCGGCCGCACCATTGTGCTGACTGTGGCAAGAGCTTTGCACAGATCTCAGTGCTGAGAAAACACCAGCGCACGCATACAGGGGAGCGGCCGCACCATTGCGCTGACTGTGGCAAGAGCTTTGCACAGATCTCACAGCTGAGAATGCACCAGCGCACGCACACAGGGGAGCGGCCGTATCAGTGCACCAACTGTGGCAAGAGCTTTGCACACAACTCAAGCCTGACAATACATCAGCGCACACACACCGGGGAGCGGCCACACCACTGCACCGACTGCGGCAAGGGCTTTGCACAGATCTCACACCTGAGGATACATGAGCGCACACACACCGGGGAGCGGCCGTATCAGTGCACCAACTGTGGCAAGAGCTTTGCACACAACTCAAGCCTGAGAATGCACCAGCGCACACACACCGGGGAGCAGCCACACCGCTGCACCGACTGCGGCAAGGGCTTTGCACAGATTGGACACCTGAGAATACACCAGCGCACACACACTGGGGAGCAGCCTTACAGCTGTGCTGATTGTGGCAAATTCTTTTCTCAGTTAGGCAACCTCACCCGACACCAGGTCACTCACACCAACACCCTTGTGTCACTGCCAGGGCCTGAGGGGCTTCTGGCAGCCAATGGGCCTGACCCAGCACTAGCAGATGCAGACCAGGGAGTGGTCCTGTCCCCGTGATGCCCAGCAGAGGGACTGTGGGGCACAGGGAAGAGGACTTTGCTGAGCAGTCTGGGGAAGAGCAGACAGGTGGGGGGATTTTAGAGCAGATGGTCACAGCCTACTCCAGGGGTAGGCAACCTATGGCACGTGTGCCGAAGGCGGCACGCGAGCTGATTTTCAGTGGCACTCACACTGCCCGGGTCCTGGCCACCGGTCCGGGGGGCTCTGCATTTTAATTTAATTTTAAATGAAGCTTCTTAAACATTTTTAAAACCTTTTTTATTTTAAATACAACAATAGTTTAGTTATATATTATAGACTTATAGAAAGAGACCTTCTAAAAAAGTTAAAATGTATGACTGGCACGTGAAACCTTAAATTAGAGTGAATAAATGAAGACTCGGCACAGCACTTCTGAAAGGTTGCTGACCCCTGGCCTACTCCATGAGGGACCCCCTGCATCTCGCTGGTATCCACCTAGGACAGGGGTCGGCAACCTTTCAGAAGTGATGTGCCGAGTCTTCATTTATTCACTCTAATTTAAGGTTTTGCGTGCCGGTAATACATTTCAACGTTTTTAGAAGGTGTCTGTCTCTCTCTCTCTCTCTGTCTATATTATATAACTACACTATTGTTGTATGTAAAGTAAATAAGGTTTTTTAAATATTTAAGAAGCTTCATTTAAAATAAAATTAAAATGCAGATCTTATCAGTTTAGTGTGATCCTTGCCCTTGCTTTTCCTTGCTGAGTTTTCCAATGTGGGCCACAGCAGGCAGTGGCTGAAGAGCACTGGGCCAAGGCCAGGAGCAGAGCCTCGGGCTGGCTGCCGGTACCCCAGGCTGGCAATGAGCTGAGCAGGGCTGGAGGTCTGGACCCCGGCTGGCAGGGGGGCTGGTGGCCAGAACCCCAGACCGGCAGTGGGCTGAGCCGCTCAGCCCGCTGCCGGCCCCGCTCAGTCCCCTGCCGGTCTAGGGTTCCGGCAGGGGGAAAAGGAAATTAAATTTCCTTCCGGGACTGGCGGTTTACCACCCCCCCAGGGGGGGGGGAGAGGAGCTCAGGGGCTGGGCTGTGTCGGGGGGAGCACTCAGAGCAGGGGGTTGGAGGGCGGGGGGATCAGGGCAGGGGGTGGGGATGTGGATGGTGCAGGAGTCGGCTGGGAGCATGGGGGTGGGGATGTGGAGGGTGCAGGAGGCGGCTGGGCGCATGGGGGGGTGTAGGAGTGAGGAGGGGGGGGCGTGAGGGGCTCGGGGTGGGGGGGTGGGGAGGTGGGGGGGGGGGGGGCACATCCGGCTCTTCGACGGCAGGTCCCTCTCTCCCTCTCGGAGCGAAGGACCAGCTGCCGAATTGCTGCTGAAGACTGAAGGGGCTGTGGCAAAGCTGCTGCAGATCGCGATCGCGTCTTTTTTTCTTTTTCTTTTTTTTTTTTTTGCTGCTTGGAGCTGGCCCTGCAGAAGACCCCCTGGCCTGCCGCTCCCTTCCCCCCAGNAAATTGCCGCTGAAGACTGAAGCGGCGGTGGCAAAGCTGCTGCAGATCGCGATCGCGTCTTTTTTTCTTTTTCTTTTTTTTTTTTTTCTGCTTGGAGCTGGCCCTGCAGAAGACCCCCTGGCCTGCCGCTCCCTGCCCCCCAGGGGCCGCAGGGACGGCACGTGCCTGCAGTGCCCTGGTATCAAGCCACAGTGGCGAGAGAGGGGCAGCAGGACAGGCTGGGACGCGGACACCTCCACCGCGCCTCCCGCCGGCCCCTTTCACTTGCCTGACTGCTGCTTCGTCCGGCGCACGGGGCCGCCAGCGCCACCCTGCAGGAGAGTTCCGGCAACCAGCAGGCCCCCCCAGCTGGGAGCGTGCCATGCGCTGCGCCTCCACCCGCAGTGGAGCACCCCAGCATTGGCCGGCTCTGGGTTCCGGGTGGGTTTCGGTTCCAGCTGCTGGCCCCCTGCCAGCCGGGGTCTCAGCCGGCGGGCTGAGAGGGGCCGGCGGCCGGGACCTCGGCATACCATTAAAAATCGGCTCGCGTGCCACCTTTGGCACGCGTGCCGTAGGTTGCCGACCCCTGACCTAGGATATCCCCTCATCTCGCTGGGATCCAGCCAAGTCTCTCTCTGTCCGTCCCCCCCTCCACACACATCTAGGTAGGATGCAGCCAAGTTACATACCCCACCTCCCCGTCTAGATGGAACCCAGCCAGGATCTTTCCACCACACCTACCCTGGTTCCAGCTGGGGGTGACTCTTGGGTGACATCTGGAGATGGGATTTGCAGTCCTGTCTCAGCATGGATTGGGCTGAGGGGCGGGGCAGGACAGCCCAGTGTGTGTGATTGAAAGGAGACTCAGGAACTGCTCATGCCGTCTATTTTAAATAGAAATGTGATGAAGAACTATTTACCTAATGTGTAACAAAGGTCTGTCTAACCCAGTGTTTCTTTGCTATTAAACAAGCTGATGCTTTCAGATGTCATGGGGAAAAGCCTGTGTGAAGTGTAAATCTTTAAGATGAACCAACCAAAATGTTCTAAGGCCTAACTGAACACGAGGCCTCATGAACCATGTTGGCAGGTGCACAAAGAGAGTTTCCCATTTTATGCCAAAAAAACTAAAAATTTTGCACACCATATTTTAAATTTCTGCATGTTTTATTTGTCAAAATAATACAATATAATTATGCTAATTTCAATTATTTTGGTAATTTATTTCAAAATACCTGTCAGCAACTGTGTCTATAACATACAAACAACTAAAAAAGATTCAGGGAGTGATTTTTCACAAATAGATTCCTTACTAGACCTATTAACACAGAACTTTGAGTAATAATTCATTTAAACTACAATATCGAAATGTATTTTCTGTGCCCCTCAGAAGCAGTGCAAAGGCTTGGGGGAGCAGGGGGTAACAGAGAAGCAAGTAATTGCTGGGAAGGAGCCTGGAGTGAACTTTTAGAGTTGTTGGGAGAAGTATGGAACAGGGTGGGTTTTTTTGTNCCCCTGACCTCACCCATTCAATCAGACACCTCTGATCCTGTCCCCATGTGTCCCTGCATCCCCACTTGCATTCAGCCCCTGGTTCAATGTCACCCCACTGGCTTCTCTAACCACCAGCAGCCCCATGTGCCTCACTGTGTCCATCCCCCCCATATCGCTTGCCTCCACACCTAGCCCCATGGGCAGGGTGCTGTGAAGAAAGCAACCTCTAACCCCCTCCCTCTTCTCCAGCCGTGAGCCAGCTGCCCTCTCTTTTGGTGCCACAGCAGCCCCTAGTGGGCAAAAGGTGTAATTACAGTGCTTCCCCCATCGAAATCAATTATTCTGCAGTGAAAAGAAATCTGCAGGGGCTATGAATTCTGAGCTTGCACAGTAATGCAGAATTCCTCCAGAAATATTGCACATGAAGCAACAATACTGGTGTTATCCGTGAGATGTAGGAAATAATCAAGCCCCGGTACAGAGGTGCGTAGAGCTGTTAGGGTTCTTTCATTAACTGTTCTCTCCTGTTGGCCATGTGGTTGCCAACTTTCTAATTTCTGAAAACAGGACACTACAGCAAGAGCGCTGGAAGTTTCCCCTGCCCCACCTCGTCCCCCTGAGGCTCTGGCCCCTGCTCTGCCTCTTTCATTGATGCCCCGACCCTTCCCCCCACTTTCCCCTCTCCCCTCCCACTGCATTTCTTGTCACTCAATCTTCACTCTTCCCCATCAGAGCTCTCTCTACACCGGGGATGGGATGGGAGCTGCAGCCCCGACATGGAGACTATCTGCCCACAAGATACAGGTAAGAGGTGGCCCTGAGTGTGCAAAGGCTGGTGTGGGTTGATGATCCTCTCCCGCCTGCCCCCACCCGCGGTAACCAGACTTTTGGAGTGCGGACAGTAGATCTGACCAGAAACGCTGCAGATCCCCTTTTGACTGGACTTTCTGGTAAAAAAAACTGAGACACCTGGCAACCCTAGCCACGGACCACGCAATTGAGTCAAATCATTGTATATGACTGTGATGAATTACTATCCAAGGACAGAGCCATCCAGGCGTGGGAAGAGACTTTCTATAGAGACGCTGTTCTAACATCCAGATGGACATTTCTGCAGACAGCTACGGGTGCTGATGGAAAAAGCGTGGAGTCATGCAAAGTTAGACAAACGAGCGCATGGCAGAGAGCCCACGGAAAGTAACATGTGGAGGTAGGTTACTGACCAGATATGAGCCAGTAGATGTTGTGACAGGTTGTACCCCCCCCCCCTTCTGGGATGCCACCTGGTGTACTGGGATTTCACCGAGCCTGCCTACTCCACTAGCCTGGATTCCCTCTCCCTGTTTTGCTGAATTAGGATCTGCAGCCTCTGGCAGCACACAGCTGTAGAATCACACAGTCTGCAAACAGCTCTCTATGAGAAGACTCAGCTAGGAAATCACCCAGCACTCAAGTGCAGCTCCCCTCTGGAAAGTGCACCCAAAATAATATTGTATTGCATTGTAGAGAAATCTGTACAACATAAGCTCATAAATTTTCCCCCTCCCTCAATGTGGAGGAAGATGTGAACCCACCCCCCACCCCCTGTTATGAATCGCACAGACTGGATTTAATTAAAAAAAACCCAAGTTTATTAACTATGAAAGGCAGGCTTTAAGTGATTATAAGGGATAGCAAACAGAACAAAGCAGATTACCAAGCAAATCAAACAAAACACTAAAACGTCTAAGGCCATGTGTACACTAGGCAGGTTTTGGCGACACTGCCATGTCGCTAAAAGTTGGGCAGCATAGCCACTGTTTGTCAGCTCTTTTGCTGACAAAATACTTCCACCCCAATGAGCGGAGTTCACATTATCGGCAGGAGAGTGCTTCTGCCAACAGTGCGCCGTTCACACTGGCACTTGCTGTGACAAAACTTTTCTCTTTTGAGGGAAGGGGGAAGTTAACACCTCTGAACTACAAAAGTTTTGTTGTTCAATTGCGCATGTAGACATGGCCTCAGGCTTTGTCTACACTGGCAGATGTACATTGCCGGCAGTTACAGTGATGCTCAGAGATCGCTGCAGGGAAACCACTGTTGTGTGTTCACACGGTCAGCTGCCTGTGCAATAGTCTGAACACTTTTGCGGCACTTGCATCGGCATTCGGAGCGGTGCACTCTGGGTAGCTATCCCATGGAGCATCTCTTCCTCTTCTGCCGCTAAGTGTTTTGGGAAGTGAAGAGGAGCTCGACGTTGATCTCACCACTCATAGTAGCTACGACACGAGATTGCTTGTATGTCTGGGATGACGAGCAGTGGCTGCAGAACTTTCAGATTAGGAAAGCCACTTTCATGGGTCTGTGTGATGAGCTCACCCCAGCCCTGCAGCACAAGGACACGAGAATGAGAGCTGACCTGCACATGGAGAAGCACGTGGCAATTGCACAGTGAAAGCTGTCTACTCCAGACTGCTACCGATCAGTCACTAACCAGTTCGGAGTGGGAAAGTCGACCGTTAGACTTGTGTTGATGGAAGTGTGCAGGGCCATTAATCGCATCCTGCTCAGAAGAACCATGGCTCTGGGCAACGTGTGTGACATTGTGGATGGCTTTGCCCAAATGGGCTTCCCTAACTGCGGAGGGGTGATAGATGGCACGCATATTCCAATTCTGGCACAAGATCATCTAGCCTCCGAGTACATTAATCGCAAGGGGTATTTCTCGATGATTCTCCAGACGCTTGTGGATCACCGTAGGCATTTCCCAGACATTAACGCAGGCTGATCTGGAAAGGTGCATGACGCATGCATCTTTCAGAACACTGGACTGTTCAGGAAGCTGCAAGCAGGGACTTTCTTCCTGGCAGAAGATCACCGTAGGGGAAGTCGAAATGCCCATTGGGATCCTGGGAGACCCCGCCTGCACCTTAATGCCATGGCTCATGAAGCCATACACAGGGAGCCTTGACAGCAGCAAGGAGCGGTTCAGCAACAGGCTGAGCAAATGCAGAATGACTGTTGAGTGTGATTTTGGTCATTTAAAGGCCCGCTGGCGCTGTCTGTATGGGAAGCTGGACCTGGCCAATGACAACATTCCTATGCTTATAGCCGCGTGCTGTACCCTCCATAATATTTGTGAAGGGAAGGGTGAAAGGTTCACTCAGGGATGTACCATTGAGGCTCAGCGCCTGGAGGCTGAATTTGAACAGCCAGAGACCAGGGCTATTAGAGGGGTGCAGCGCTGGGACATAAGGATCAGGGATGCCTTGAGGCAGCAATTTAATGCTGAAAGCCAGTAATATTTGTTGCTATGCTCAGGAGTGCAGTGCTTGTAATGCTAGTAGGTGACTGTGATTGTTCCATACTATACACTGAGAAGACTTTAGAAAAATGCCTGTTGCTTTGCATGGCTATGTTTGCTTTCATTTAATGGAATAAAGATTGCTTTCAAACCAAACAAATTCATTTATTAAAAAACAACAACCGAAAGAGAGAGACAAATGGTAAAACACATCTGCACTGTATGGGATAGGGGAAGGGAGGTGTGACGGGTTTGGTCACAGAGACCCCCTTGGGACTCTCACCTGATGTGCTGAAATTACCTCTGAGCCAGTTTTCCCTGCCAGCTTCGGATGTCTGGAACCCTGTCTTGTTGAGCCAGACACGCTAGCCTGCTGCAATACAGACCCAGGGTCTGGGCCACGCCCCCAAAGCTGCAGACTTAACTGAAAACAGCTCAGCAAGTTACCTGTCTCCAGCACCTAGACACCGAGCTCCCAGGGGGATCCAACCCCCCCAATAAATCTGTTTTACTCTGTATAAAGCTTAAACAGGGTAAATTTGTAAATTGTCCGCCCTCTATGACACTGATAGAGAGATATGCACAGCTGTTTGCTCCCCCAGGTATTAATCACTTACTCTGGGTTTATTAATAAACAAAAGTGATTTTATTAAGTATAAAAAGTAGGATTTAAGTGGTTTCAATTAATAACAGACCGAACAAAGTAAGTCACAAAACAAAATAAAACAAACTTGCAAGTCTAAGCCTTAATACAGTGGGTCTCAAACTTTTTTACTGGTGACCCCTTTCACACAGCAAGACTCTGAGTGCGACCCCCCTAATAAATTAAACACACTTTTTTATATATTTAACACCATTATAAATGCTGGAGGCAAGCATGGTATGGGATAGAGGTTGATAGCTCACGATACCCCATGTAATAACCTCATGACCCCCTGAGGGGTCCCCACCCCCAGTTTGAGAACCCCTGGCCTAATACATTAAGAAACTGATTACAGGTAATATCTCACCCTCAAAGATGTTCCAATAAGTTTCTTTCACAGACCAGCCTCCTTCCTACTCTGGGCTCAATCCTTTCCCCTGGTACAGTCTTTGTTAGATCCAGCAGACATCTCAGGTGGTAAGCCGGGGTTTTCTCATGACTGGCAGCCTCCTTTGTCCTGCTCCACCCCCTTTTATAACTTTGGCACAAGGTGGGAATCTTTTGTCTGTGCTTGTCCCCACCCCTGCCTCATCAATGGAAAAGTACAAGGATTAAGATGGATTCCAGTATCATGTGACTTGGTCACATGTCACTGTAAGACCCCTAGTCTCCATTCTTCCTGGGTTGGCCCCATAGGTACATAGGAAGGTTTTCAGGTAGATAAACCATTTACAACCAATTGTCTGGGTCAATGGGAGCCATCACGATTCTAAACCACCATTAATGGCCCACACTTTGCATAATTACAATAGGACCTCCGAGTTATACTTCATATTTCTAGCTTCAGATACAAGAATGATAGATGCATACAAATAGGAGGAATATATTCAGTAGGTTATAACCTTTGTTATGATACCTTACAAGAAACCTTTTGCATAAAGCATATCCCAGTTACATCATATTTACATTCATCTACCTGCCATCCTGATCGGGAAAACCGAGAAGTGTGCTGCTTGCCAGGAGCTAGGATTCACGATGTGACCGAGAGACTGCCGAGACTCATCAAGCTCTCGGATCGCTCCCCCTTTCTGCTTCTGCACGTGGGCACCAATGATACTGCCAAGAATGACCTTAAGTGGATCACTGCTGACTACGTGGCTCTGGGAAGAAGGATAAAGGAGTTTGAAGCGCAAGTGGTGTTCTCGTCCATCCTCCCTGTGGAAGGAAAAGGCCAAGATAGAGATCGTCGAATCGTGGAAGTCAACGAATGGCTACGCAGGTGGTGTCGGAGAGAGGGCTTTGAATTCTTTGACCATGGGATGGTGTTCCAAGAAGAAGGAGTGCTAGGCAGAGACGGGCTCCACGTAATGAAGAGAGGGAAGAGCATCTTCGCAAGCAGGCTGGCTAACCTAGTGAGGAGGGCTTTAAACTAGGTTCACCGGGGGAAGGAGACCAAAGCCCTGAGGTAAGTGGGGAAGTGGGATACCAGGAGGAAGCACGAGCAGGAGAGTGCAAGAGGGGAGGACTCCTGCCTCGTACTGAGAAAGCAGGATGATCATCGAGTTATCTTAAGTACCTACACACAAATGCAAGAAGCCTGGGAAACAAGCAGAGAGAACTGGAAGTCCTGGCACAGTCAAGGAATTATGATGTGATTGGAATAACAGAGACTTGGTGGGATAACTCACATGACTGGAGTACTGTCATGGATGGATATAAACTGTTCAGGAAGGACAGGCAGGGCAGAAAAGGTGGGGGAGTTGCATTGTATGTAAGAGAGCAGTATGACTTCTCAGAGCTCCAGTATGAAAGTGCAGAAAAACCTAAGAGTCTCTAGATTAAGTTTAGAAGTGTGAGCAACAAGGGTGATGTCGTGGTGGGAGTCTGCTGTAGACCACCAGACCAGGGGAATGAGGTGGACAAGGCTTTCTTCAGGCAACTAACAGAAGTTACTAGATCACAGGCCCTGGTTCTCATGGGGACTTCAATCACCCCGATATCTGCTGGGAGAGCAATACAGCTCTTGATACAATCCAGGAAGTTTTTGGAAAGTGTAGGGGACAATTTCCTGGTGCAAGTGCTGGAGGAACCAACTAGGGGCAGAGCTCTTCTTGACCTGCTGCTTACAACAGGGAAGAATTAGTAGGGAAAGCAAAAGTGGATGGGAACCTGGGAGGCAGTGACCATGAGATGGTCGAGTTCAGGATCCTGACACAAGGAAGAAAGGAGAGCAGCAGAATACGGACCATGGACTTCAGAAAAGCAGACTTTGACTCCCTCAGGGAACTGGTGGGCAGGATCCCCTGGGAGAATAACATGAGAGGAAAGGAGTCCAGAAGAGCTGGCTGTATTTTAAAGAATCCTTATTGAGGTTGCAGGAACAAACCATCCTGATGTGTAGAAATAATAGTAAATATGGCAGGGGACCAGCTTGGCTTAACAGTGAAATCCTTGCTGATCTTAAACACAAAAAGAAGCTTACAAGAAGTGGAAGATTGGACAAATGACCAGGGAGGAGTATAAAAATATTGCTCAGGCATGCAGGAGTGAAATCAGGAAGGCCAAATCACACTTGGAGTTGCAGCTAGCAAGGGATGTTACGAGTAACAAGAAGGGTTTCTACAGGTATGTTAGCAACAAGGTGGTCAAGGAAAGTGTGGGCCCCTTCCTGAATGGGGGAGGCAACCTAGTGACAGAGGATGTGGGAAAAGCTCACGTACTCAATGCTTTTTTTGCCTCTGTCTTCACAAACAAGGGCAGCTCCCAGACTACTGCACTGGGCAGCACAGTATGGGGAGGAGGTGACCAGCCCTCGGTGGAGAAAGACGTGGTTCAGGACTATTTAGAAAAGCTGGATGAGCACAAGTCCATGGGGCCGGATGTGCTGCATCCGAGGGTGCTAAAGGAGTTGGCAGATGTGATTGTAGAGCCATTGGCCATTATCTTTGAAAACTCATAGTGATCCGGGGAGGTCCCGGATGACTGGAAAAAGGCTAATGTAGTGCCTATCTTTAAAAAAGGGAAGGAGGAGGATCCGGGGAACTACAGGCCAATCAGCCTCACCTCAGTCCCTGGAAAAATCATGGAGCAGGTCCTCAAGGAATCAATTTTGATGCACTTAGAGGAGAGGAAAGTGATCAGGAACAGTCAGCATGGATTCACCAAGGGCAAGTCATGCCTGACTAACCTAATTGCCTTCTGTGATGAGATAACTGGCTCTGTGGATGAGGGGAAAGCAGTGGACATGTTATTCCTTGACATTTGCAAAGGTTTTGATACGGTCTCCCACAGTTTTCTTGCCAGCAAGTTAAAGAAGTATGAGCTGGATGAATGGACTATAAGGTGGATAGAAAGCTGGCTAGATCATCAGGCTCAACGGGTAGTGATCAATGGCTCCGTGTCTAGTTGGCTTGTGAAATTGGACATGGGGCAGCAAAGAGCCACCAATTGTTCTGAGGGCTGGAGAAAAATGCCTTCTAGTGAGCGATTGATGGAGAGAAAATATAATGGAGAGAAAATATTAGGTATTAAAGGGCTCTTTAACCTAGCAGAGAAAGGCATAACAAGACCCAATGGCTGGAAGGTGAAAAGAGACAAATTCATATGACAAATAAGGCACAAATATTCAACAGGGAGGATGATTCACCATAGGAACAAGCTACCAAGGGAAGTGTTGGATTCTCCATCTCTTGATGTCATTTAATGAAGACTAGATGCCTTTCTGGAATGTGTTTGCCCCAAAAGTAGCTATTGTGTCATATAGGAGGCCTGTGACATGCAGGGGGTCAGATTAGATGCTCTAATGGTCTCTTCTGGCCATAAAGTCT
>QXTE01000429.1:13191-111538 GCA_003942145.1 Platysternon megacephalum
TTAAGTCCTCACTGGTTGCAGGTGGAATCTGCCAATGCTCTGTTCTGCCCTATGTCCACGACTCCCTTGTGACCTCCTAGAGGTCAATGCACATTGTTCTGTAGGGCTGTGTGAGAATGTTGGTAATCATAGAATCATAGAAATGTCAGGCTGGAAGAGAACTCAAGAAGTCATCAAGTCCAGCCCTCTGCACTTAGGCAGGACCAAGTGAACCTAGACCATCCCTGACATGGAGTTTGTTCAGCCTGTTCGTAATAACCTCCGATGAGGGGATTTGACAATGTCCCTTGGAAGCCTTTTCCAGAGCTTAACTGTCAATATCTTTAGAAAGTGTTTGCTACTATCTAACCTAAACCTCCCTTGCAGCAGATTAAGCCCCTTACTTCTTGGCCTACTTTCAGTGGGACTGAGAACAATTGATCACTGTCCTCTTTATAACAGCCCTAAACATATCTGGAGACTGTTATCAGGTTCCCCCTCAGTCTTCTTTTCTCAAGACTAAACATACCCTGTTTTTTGAACCTTTCCACATAGGTCAGCTTTTCTAAACCTTTGATCATTTTTGTTGCTCTCCTCTGGAGTGTCTCCACTTTGTCCACATCGTTCCTAAAGAGTGACACCAAGAATTAGACACAGTCCTCCAGCTTGGACCTCACCAGTTCTGAGGAAAGCAGGACAATGGCCTCCCAAGTCTTACATATGACTCTCCTGTTAATAGAACACAGAATGACATTAGCCTTTTTCGCGACTGAATCACATTGTTGACTCATATTCAATTTGTGATCCACTGTGACCCCCAGATCCTTTTCAGCAGTACTGACACCCAGCCAGTTACTCCCCATTTTGTAGTTCTGCATTTGATTTTTCCTTCCTAAGTGACATACTTTGCACTTGTCTTTATTGAATTTTATCTCGTTTGATTTCAGACCAATTCTCCAATTTGTCAACCTCATTTTAAATTCTAGTCCTGTCCTCCAAAGAGCTTGCAACCCTTCCCTGCTCGGTCTCATCTGCAGATTTTATAAGCATACTCTCCACTCCATTACCCAAGTCATTAATGAAAATATTGAATAGTACTAGACCCAGGACTGAACTGTGTGGGATCCCACTAGATACACTCTCCCAGTTTGACAGTAGTTTCCCAGGCCCAAAGTGACCACTTGGGCAAGCAGTCCCATCGTGCTAGGCAGGGTGGGTGTGCCCCTGCAAATGAGAGCAGCCCCTGAAGTCCTTTTCCACAGCTCACCACCAGATGTCAGGGGAGAGTTCATTCTGACTCTGATTACATAAGAGTTCCCTTCTTGTAAAGTGGATTTAAGTCCTACCTGGTGTAAGAAATGCTGTGACACTCAATTTGTGGGGAGTTTTCTTCTTTTGACAACTGTAAGGCTTAGCTGGGTGAAGAGGCACAGAAGAGCGAACCAGTGGCTGTCTCCACCAAAAGAAGAAGGGGTGGCCAACAACCAAAGGGGAATTCAAACATGTGTATAGCGCACAACAGATTATTAGTCTATTGCCTTACTCGCTCAGCCATCTTGTGTGATGTGGTTATGAGCTTGGTATCCATCCAGGCCAGCCCTATTTTTTCTTCTCTACAATCACATGGGTGCCTGCTCTTGGGTGACTAAATGACACCTGTGTGAAAGATGCCCCATTGGGAAAGAGGCAGCCGAGGAATTAAGACTGAATATTTGTATTTGGTATGGGTGGGTTTGAATCCCACCTTTGTTGCTAGCCAGCCTTTCCTTTGGCAGTGGTGAGCACTGGCTCTTTCCTCTTCAGGCCAGGGGGATGGATTCTTCCTAAAAGTGGGGGAGCCATGAGGTCCCAACCCCTCCATGGCCACGTCCCTGCCCCTCCTCTTTCCCCTGAGGCCCAGCCCCTGGCCCCTGCACCTGCGGTGGGGGGCCCGAGTGAAGCCCCTGGCCCGTGTCCCCATCCCTGGTTCCCCCACCCAGGGCAGATGGAGGGTCCGTGGCTCCCCACAGCTGCCCACTAGGCTCTTACCCTGACCCGGCTCCAGCTTCTGGCTTGGCCTGGGGGCAGGGGATTTCGGGGGCTGAAGAGCCGCATCCAGACCATGGTAAGAGCTGCCAGGGCAGCTGTGGGGAGCCCTGGACTCTCCATCTGCCCTGGGCAGGTGGCCCAGGGGGCGGGAACATGAGTCGGGGGCTGCTTTCAGGCCCCCTGACCCCGGGCAGGTGGCGCATCTGCTCTTACTTGGGCCGGGCTCCAGCTTCTGGCCTGGCCGGGTGTGGCACCTTAGGGGGAAGAGGAGGGGCAGGGGGCCAGGCCCGTGGTGAAAAGAAGACCGGCCAGGCCTGTCCACTTTCAAAAGTAATAAGTCACCAGGACCAGATCGTATTCACCCAAGAGTTCTGAAAGAACTCAAATGTGAAATTGCAGAACTACTAACTGTAGTCTATAACCTATCATTTAAATCAGCTTCTGTACCAAATGACTAGAGGATAGCTAATGTGACGCCAATTTTTAAAAAGGGCTCCAGAGGTGACTGGCAACTACAGGCCAGTAAACCTGACTTCGATACTGGGCAAACTGGTTGAAACTATAGTAAAGAACTGAATTATCAGACACATAGATGAACATAATTTGTTGGGGAATAGTCAACATTGTTTTGGTAAGGGGAAATCATGCCTCATCAATCTGCTAGAATTCTTTGAGGGGGTCAGCAAGCATTTGGACAAGGGGGATCCAGTGGATATAGTGTATTTAGATTTTCAGAAAGCCTTTGACAAGGTCCCTCACCTTCGTCTGACGAAGTGGGCATTCATCCACGAAAGCTTATGCTCCAATACAACTGTTAGTCTTTAAGGTGCCACAGGACTCTTCGTTGCTTTTTACAGATCCAGACTAACACGGCTACCCCTCTGATACTCCCTCACCAAAGGCTCTTATGCAAAGTAAGCAGTCATGGGATAAGAAGGAAGGTTTTCTCATGGACTGGTAACTGGTTGAAAGATAGGAAACAAAGGGTAGGAATAAATGGTCAGTTTTCAGAATGGAGAGAGGTAAATAGTGGTGTCCCCGTGGGGTCTGTACTGGGCCTAGTCCTATTCAACATATTCATAAATGATCTGGAAAAAGGGGTGAACAGTGAGGTGGCAAAATTGGCAGATGATACAAAACTACTCAAGATAGTTAAGTCCCAGGCAGACTGCGAAGAGCTACAAAAGGATCTCTCAAAACAGGGTGACTGTGCAACAAAATGGCAGATGAAATTCAATGTTGATAAATTCAAAGAAATGCGCCTCAGAAAACATTATCTCAACTACACAAATAAAATGATGGGGTCTAAGTTAGCTGCTAGGAAGAGATCTTGGGGTCATCATGGATAATGCTCTGAAAACATCTGTGTGATGTACAGCTGGAGTCAAAAATGCTAATAAAATGTTAGGGACAGTTAGGAAAGAGATAGATAATAAGACAGAAAATATCATAACACCACTATATGAATCCATGCTGTATGCAGTTCTGGTAACCCCATCTCAAAAAAAGAAGAAGATATATTAGACTTGGAAAACCTACAGAGAAGGGCAACAAAAATGATTAGCGGTTTGGAGCAGCTTCCATATAAGGAGAGATTAAAATGACTGGAACTTTTCAGCTTGGAAAAGAGACGACTAAGAAGGGATGTAATAGAAGTCTATAAAATTGGCATTGATATTAGGAAAGTGAATAGGGAAGTGTTATTTACGCCTTCACATAACACAAGAGCCAGGGGGTCACCCAATGCCATTAATAGGCAGCAGGTTTAAAACAAACAAAAGGAAGTATTTCTTCACACAACGTACAGTCAACCCGTGGAACTCTTTGCCAGGGGATGCCGTGAAGACGAAAACTATAACAGGGTTCAAAAAAAGAACTGGATAAGTTCCTGGAGGGTAGGTCCATCAATGGCTATTAGCCAGGATGGCCAGGGATGCAACCCCATGCTCTGACTGCCAGAAGCAGGGAGTGAGCCACAGGGGATGGATCACTTGATGATTGCCTGTGCTGTTCATTCCCTCTAAGGCCCCTGGCATTGGCCACTGTTGGAAGACAGGATACTGGGCTAGATGGACCATTGGTCTGACCCAGTATGGCCACTCTTATGTTCTTCACCTAAATGTAAATCCCAGACCTAGGGGATCCTTGTAACCCTTGCGTACCCCGGACCTTCTGCTAGTCAGCCTCCAGAGGTACATGGATCATACACACTACAGTAATGTAATAACTTCACGCAGTAACTGTTTTCCAGGGAGCTAAATGCTCTCATGATGTTCTCTTGCAAGCACATGGCTGCAGTATGTGGCTGAGGGGAAAAAACACAGTTTCACAAAGCCACAGTTTGTGACAAATCCTTTTTGTTGATATTTAAATTTTATAATGTCCCTGCAAACCAACAAGGCATTTAACAGACAGGGTCACAGAAACTACAAATTTTCCCAATTTTATTCAGAATAAACATTTTTTCCAAAAGGAAAACAGGCTGCATGTCCCCTGAGAACATTCCAGTGTCCTACAGCATTTTGGGTCACTGTACATTGTCCAGCTGTGGCCCCGGAGAAGGATCCCCACTGCCTAACTGCACGGCCCCTACAGTTGCCTCTGATTTTGGGAGGTTCTGTGATGCAGCTGCACACTGACGAGTTCTGCATTTCAGCAAGTGGAACATTAATGACATCTGTCCCGCTGCAGAGCGATGTTCGCATATATCGGTGTCTCTTCTCTCTGGGGTGGTGGATGCTTTAAGATGAAACACAGTAATGTTACTTTTCTGCAAAAACAGCCTAAAGCCAGAGAAATGAAGCCAGAAATGTCTGTCTGACAGCACTGCTGTACGTATATCGGGGCACAGTGACAATGAGCATATAGACTGGGAAACACCAATGGCCCCACTTCCTACATAAACCTCACCCCACCTCCGCAGCCTTGGTATGGCCCTTTTCTGCCCTCCAGTTAGGACAGCTCTGACACCTGCAAAATGGGCAGAGGAGCCCTTCTCCCGCTCTCCATGCCAGCCCCATCGAGGCAGTGCCAGGTTCTCCCTGCAATGGAGTGTTATTATCTGAAATCAGGATTCTTCTGTGCTACAGGCAGTGTAGTTTTGTCCATCCAGTTTCATATTTGAATCACTGAGGTTATTAATGGCGATATTTATAAGAGTTCTATGCAATTTTTTGCTGGAGAGTGGCTGGGAAACAGCACTCTGTTCAGTCGTTATAAATAAATGAGGTTGCATCAACCAACATACCTGACTCTGTCATCACTTTGTCCTCTCAACAGAACAACCCACAAGACTCCAAATATTGGCCAGTTGCATAGGTCAAAAGGGGGACCAATACATACAATTTTGAGAGGGTTCAATCAGCTTCTGAATTCATTTAAAATGAGTCATACATAGCTCTGTAAGTAGTACCCTCTCCTAGAGTCATTTACTAAAAGTTCAAAGAGATAAATCAGTATTGGTTAGTATAAGAGCAACCAGCGTAATCCTAGGAAAATCTCTGGAAAGTGAAGGAGATTCCATCTCTCTGAGATCCTTTATGGTGTTTGGCTCAAGCTTTCAGAACAAAATTTCCCCAGTGATGAGACTTGAGAATGAAACTTTGATATCCGCAGGACTGGTTTTGTAGAAGGTGAGGGTGTGTAAGAAAATCAGACTGATAACGGGATGCTAACTTCCACCTTAACTCTGAGGAGACCAGCTATCCCTCCATGATAGCAGTGCACAGCTCCTCCCTTTGTGACATTGCTTTAAATGCTCAATAAAATGTTACTATATTAAAAATAATAATAAAAGGACAGAACTTCAGTGACCCAAATTCCTCCCATGAAGTATAAGAGGATAGGGAATAAATCCAGTTATTGTTCATTGCCAATATAAGCAGGTCTGAATGAGCTGTCCGCTGGCAGCTAGTGATGAGCTGGGGAAGGGAAAAGGTTTCAGAACCAGATTGTATTTATATGAACACACCCACTCTGCCGAGGTCTGAGCAGACAGAGCCCTGTTGTCAAGGTATCCAACTTTGCCTGGTGTTTGGTTACAAATCACTGCAGTACTGAATGCAGGGGTGATGAAATGTTGTTATCCTTAATGTATGAGTAAAGGGTGGCAGAACTGTGCTTATCCTGCCCTGACTGAGGGGGTCACCCTCAACTAACTGAACTCACTAAGCAGGAGGTTCAGGTTCAAGGCCCCCATGAAGAAGAGCAGGTGGAGTCACATGTTCCTGCCTGGTAGGTGGGGTACTCTGCCCAAGAGTGCTAGACATGGTTTGATATACCCTTCCCCAGTGTTCAAAGATGGAGCTAATCAAGGCTCCATTAAGAATCGGTTGTTTTGTTCTCAGAATATCAGGGTTGGAAGGGACCTCAGGAGGTCATCTAGTCCAACCCGCTGCTCAAAGCAGGACCAATTCCCAGACAGATTTTTACCCCAGTTCCCTAAATGGCCCCCCTCAAGGAGTGACCTCACAACGGGTTTAGCAGGCCAATGCTCAAACCTCTGAGCTATCCCTCCCCCTAGATCAGGGGTAGGCAACCTATGACACGCGTGCCGAAGGCGGCACGCGAGCTGATTTTCAGTGGCACTCACACTGCCTGGGTCCTGGCCACCGGTCCGGGGGGCTCTGCATTTTAATTTAATTTTAAATGAAGCTTCTTAAACATTTTTAAAACCTTATTTACTTTACATACAACAATAGTTTAGTTATATATTATAGACTTATAGAAAGAGACCTTCTAAAAACGTTAAAATGTATTACTGGCATGCGAAACCTGAAATTAGAGTGAATAAATGAAGACTCGGCACACCACTTCTGAAAGGTTGCCGACCCCTGCCCTAGATGATCAGTGATTCCCTAGAGCTGAAATCTTCTGTTGTGGGACAGCTTTTCTGCCGAGCCTGCTTCAGCAGTAAGATTCCTTTACTAAGCGCTGACAATCATCACTGAGAGCTGGGTAGAGGGGCAAGAGACAGACCTGCAGACATCACAATAGAGAAGCAGGCGTACCGAGCCACTTTCATCATAGGCCAGCAAGGGCATTGGTGGGACAGGTTAGCCTCCTGTCCTACAGGGGCCTGTCTTCCCTTTCAGGGCATGTCTCTGTAGTGCATCAGGGAGGGTTGGGGGTAGGGTGACCAGATGTCCCGATTTTATAGGGACAGTCCCGATTTTTGGGTCTTTTTCTTATATAGGCTCCTATTACCCCCCCACCCCTGTCCCGATTTTTCACACTTGCTGTCTGGTCACCCTAGTTGGGGGTAGGGTGACCAGTTGTCCTGATTTTATAGGGACAGTCCTGATATTTGGGGCTTTTTCTTATATAGGCTCTTATTACCCCCGTCCCAATTTTTCACACTTGCTGTCTGGTCACCCTAGTTGAGGGGAACCCAGGCCCTCCCTCTGCCCAGGGACCCTGGTGGCAGCATCTGTTAGCAGCTTTCCCTTCACCACACTTCCCTGAGCCAACACCTCCTTCACCCGTATCTCAGGGCTCCCTTCCCTATGGCTTGTTGATGTTTTTATTACCCAGTCCTCCAGCAGCACTTCCTCTCTTCTGGCTCCTCTCCCTGACACTGACTGCAGGGAGAGCTTTTAAACAATATGAGTGGGGCCTTAATTGCAGTCAGGTGTCCACATCAGCCTGGAGTAGTTTTTATTTTGGTTATTCAGGGAACAGAAAATTGCTTATCCAGTGCCTTCTACTGCTCTACTGTATCCAACTGGCCTGGGCCTGTCACAATACACTCAGACTCAGAAAACATCCTTCCCAAACTCCACACCACAGAGATAGGGGAGATTCCTCCACAGCCTGAATATCTATCTGGCTACAGAGGGGCTTTCCCCCACCAGCCTCTGCAGTCAGATAAACAACCAAGGCAGAGATGTTCAAGGTTGAATGTTCCTACTAAAACTCCTGGGAACTGGACATTCAAATCCCCATGGTGGGTTTGAAAACCTCCTTTGAAATGTTACCCATCTGGGAATCGGCTCTTGTGAGACGGGTCTCGATGCGATGTAGGTGTCAGTGGGGCGTGCACAGGGTCACACTGCTAGCAGCAGCTGTGCAGTGGTGCACACACCCTCGGTACCACATTAGTGGCAGGGAAAGCTGCTAACACAGAGCTTCCTTTTCCTAATTGCTTCCTTGTGATAATTATTTATCAAAACTCCAGCTGGTATTAGTGTAACCCTTCTGCCAGGTGGAGTGAGCTGCAACAAGGGCCGGGTTCAATTTCTAGGGGGTCATTTTCAACAATACAACACAGAACCAGCTCGAGCCCTCTTGGACAATTACACACCACCCTTGGGTGCCTCTAAGAGGCAAAACATCCCCTCTTGCAGCAGAGGCTGGTGGGGGAAAGCCCCTCTGTAGCCAGATAGATATTCAGGCCGTGGAGGAATCTCCCCTATCTCTGTGGTGTGGAGTTTGGGAAGGATGTTTTCTTCTTACCTCTATGCCTGTTTGTCCATGGGGGGGGGCAGGGCCTGACTGTCCAGGCTAACAGCAGCTATGGGAGGCAGCTACCTCCTCTGTTATCTGAGGCCCCAGCAGTGAGACGGGGTAACAGACGCAACCTGAAGCCTGGGAATCCTGACTAAATCCACGTTCCATCCCATGGGTCACTGCCGAGCTGGAACAGGCAAACAAATTGCTCTTTTCTATCACTTCACTTTGTCATTAATAAAAGCTGTGACTCACCCTGGAACATCTCAGCCACTTCATCGAGGCATCTGGGGAGAGAAGAGAAAGTTACTCACCTTGCAGTAACTGAGGTTCTTCGAGATGTGTGTCCCTGTGGGTGCTCCACTCTAGGTGAATGTGTGGCAGTACCCACTACGGTTGGTGAGACCTTGGAGATGCGCCAGTGAGTACTGTAGATAGTACTGTATGGCCTACTATGGTATCTGCCGTGGTATC
Source organism: Platysternon megacephalum (assembly GCA_003942145.1). NCBI lineage: Eukaryota > Metazoa > Chordata > Testudines > Platysternidae > Platysternon > Platysternon megacephalum. The sequence continues at coordinate 22,120 of QXTE01000429.1, forward strand.
TTGCGTGAGAGCATAGTGTTTTGTAAACGTGCATTCAGATGACCATGTAGCCGCTTTGCAGATGTCAGGAATGGGGACGTTGTGTAGGAAGGCAACGGATGTCGACATGGCTCGAGTGGAATGAGTTCTAATGCCTTCGGGCGGTTGAAGATTTTCTGCACGGTAACAGGATCTGATGCAGTCAGAGATCCACTTGGATAGACGTTGTTTAGAAATAGCCGTACCTTTCGATCTTTCGGTAATGGAAACAAAGAGTCGTGGGGACTTACGAAATGGTTTAGTCCTTTCTAAATAAAAGGCGATTGCTCGCCTGACGTCGAGAGTATGCAGGGTTGCCTCTTGCGGAGTCTTGTGAGGTTTGGGATAGAAAGTAGGTAAGTATATAGGTTGGTTGAGGTGGAAGGTAGATACCACCTTAGGGAGAAATTTAGGATGTGGTCTCAAAGTGACTTTGTCTGTGGAGAAGATTGTGTAGGGAGGGTGGGCCATGAGGGCGCTCATTTCACCTACCCTCCTTGCCGATGTTATGGCTACTAAGAAAGTCACCTTCATGGACAGATGGAGATGAGAGGAGGTAGCCAAGGGCTCGAATGGAGGCTTCATGAGAGCGTGAAGAACGAGGTTAAGATTCCATGCAGCCGCCGTTGGGTAAATTTCAGGGTAGAGATTTTGCAGGCCTGTGAGAAAGCATTTTGGGGTGGGTAAAGAGTGAATAACCCTCTAATAGGTCATGAAAGGTGGTAAGCGCCGCCAGGTGCACTTTGATCGAGCTGAGCGAAAGTCCGTCCTGTTTTAGTTTCGGGAGGTAGTCTAGAATGTTAGGGAGGGGCACGCTATTGGGCGTTAAGTGATTACGTGAGCACCAGAGGGCGAAACGCTTCCACTTCTGCAGGTAGGTTTTACGAGTGGAGTCTTTCCTACTGTGCAGGAGGACGTAGCGGACTTGCTCGGAACAGGCTAGTTCATGGGTTTGGAACTATGAAGGAACCAGGCTGTGAGGTGGAGCTTTTGGAGCTGGGGGTGACGAACCCGTCCGTTGTCCTGGGAAAGGAGATCTGGCGTGTTGGGGAGAGCCCGTGGGTGACGGGAGGACATGCGGAGTAGGTAGGGATACCACGTCTGTCTTGGCCAAGCCGGGGTAATAAGGATGACCCGGGCCTTGTCGTCCACGATCTTCCGAAGAACCCTGTGTAACAGAGGGATTGGTGGGGAGGCGTACAGGAGGGAGTTGTTCCACGGGATGAGGAATGCGTCTCCTAGGGATGCAGTCCCAAGTCCCGCTCTGGAGCAAAACAGGGGACATTTTCGATTCTGGGTCGTGGCAAAGAGATCTATTGACGGGGTGCCCCAGAGGGAGAAGAGCTATTGAAGTATTGCGGGGTGGAGTTCTCATTCGTGTTCTGTCGAGAAGTGCCTGCTGAGTGTGTCAGCAGTAGTGTTGTGGTAGCCCGGTAGGTAGGAAGCAATGATTTGTATTCGATGTTGTATGCACCAATTCCATAGTCGGATGGCTTCCATGCAAAGGGAATGTGATCGGGCTCCCCCTTGTCTGTTTATGTAGTACATACATGCTATGTTGTCTGTTAAGACTCGAAGAGATTTGTTTTTTATAAGGGGAAGAAAGTGAAGGCATGCTCGCCTCACTGCTCTGAGCTCTAAGAGATTTATGTGTAGGTGTGTCTCTGATGTGGACCACCGGCCTTGTGCCCTGTGTCCCCCTAGGTGCGCTCCCCAACCGAGTAGGGAAGCGTCCATGGTGAGCATGAGCATTGGGGATCGTTGCTGAAAGGAAACCCCCGAGCAGAGGTTTTCTGGTATTGTCCACCAATGTAGGGAAGCTATAACATTGGGAGGAGGAGTTAGCAGCATCCCTAAGGTGTGTCTGTTGGGTTTGAAATTGGAATTGAGCCAGCCCTGGAGACATCTCATGTGTAGCCTGGCGTGCTGAACCACGAAGGTGGTAGCTGCCATGTGGCCAAGGAGCTGTAGACAGATTCTTGCCTGTGTCCTGGGACGAATAGAGACCGTGTGTATCAGCTGCGTGATGGCGAGGAATCTGTGATATGGGAGCGAGGCCCTGCTCTGGATTAAGTCGAGATGAGCTCCGATGAACTCGATCTGTTGTGTAGGTGTCAGGGAGGATTTTTGGATGTTTATTTGGAGGCCTAGGCTGTGAAAGAGAGAAATGGCAAAACGCGTAGATTGAAGTGTTTTGCCATAGGAGTTGCCCTTGATGAGGCAATCGTCCAGGTAGGGGAACAGCGTGATCCCGTGTTTGCAGAGGTGAGCCACGACCACGGCTAGAGTCTTGGAAAAAACTCTCGGTGCTGTGGAGAGTCCGAAAGGAAGAACTCTGTATTGAAAATGGTCGTGACCGACTGTGAATCATAGGAAGCGTCTGTGAGCTGGATGAATTGATATATGAAAATAAGCATCCTGTAGGTCGAGGGCTGTGAACCAGTCCCCTTGATCCAGTGCAGGTATTATTGTGCCCAGTGTGACCATCTTGAATCTTTGTATCCTCACGAATTTGTTCAGGCAGCGTAGATCTAGTGTAGGCCTCCATCCTCCAGTCTTTTTCTGAGTCAGAAAGTAGTGGGAGTAGAAACCTGTCCCTTGATGTTGCGTCGGCACAGCTTCCACTGCACCTAGGTGTAGAAGATGTTCCACTTCTGTGCGAAGTAAGTGGTCGTGAGAAGGGTCCCTGAATAGGGACGGGGAAGGGGGGAGGGTAGGAAATAAAAGGGATGGAGTAACCGGACTGAACTATTTCGAGGACCCAGCGGTCCTGTGTAATCCGCTGCCAGGCATGTTGGAAATTCTGGAGGCGGTGGCCAAATGGGCAAGTAAGCGGTGGGATCAAGGGGTGGTCGTGCAGACCCTCGACCAACGGTTCAAAACTGTTGTTTATTCCCCGATGGACGGAAGGCGGTGGCTTGATTTTGATTTTGTCTGCGCTTAGGGGGTCTAGCACGGTTCCTAGTTATGTCGTATGGTCTAGGTTGAGGACGATAGTACTGTTGTGTGCGTGGTCTTTGGTAGGGTTGGAATCGTTGCCTCCTGGGGAGAGATGGGTGAATGCCCAGGGTGCACAGTGTCGCTCTAGAATCTTTCATGGTGTGAAGGAGTTCATCAGTTTTTTTGGAGAAAAGTTTGTCCTTATCAAAAGGGAGGTCCTCCACTTTGGTCTGCAGTTCTTTGGGGATGCCGGATGCAGAGAGCCATGAAGATCTGCGCATAACCACAGCAGTCGCAGTAGTACGGGCTGCTGTGTCCGCCGTGTCGAGAGATGCCTGTAGGGCTGTTCTGGAAATCAGTTGACCCTCAGTCAGGATTGATTGGAAGTCTGATCTCCTATCCTCTGGAATGTAGGAGGCAAATTCGAAAAGTTTATTGTAATTATCAAAGTCGTAGCTGGCGAGGAGAGCAGAATAGTTCGCAATTCTGAATTGTAGTGTGGAGGACGTATAAACCTTGCGGCCCAAGACGTCAAGGCGTTTAAGGTCCTTGTCTTGGGGGGTGGGTCGATATTGTGACTGTTTCGTCCTCTGTGCAACTGCATCCATGACAAGAGAGTTCGGTGGTGGATGAGAAAATAGGAAGTCAGCATCCTTAGCAGGGACATAGTATTTACGTTCAGCCTTTTTGCAAGTTGGTACTAAAGAAGCTGGGGTTTGCCAGAGAGTGTCAGCTGGCTCCAGGAGTGCTTCGTTTATAGGGAGCGCAATCTTTGAGGGCGCAGACGGTTGAAGGATTCTAAGGAGTCTGTGTTGTTTCTCCTGAACCTCTTCTAAGGGGATATCTTGACTGAGTGCCACCCTCCTGAAAAGTTCTTGAAACTGTTTACAATCGTCCACGGTCTGTGGAGGCGGAGGGAGGAGGGCTCCATCCGGGGCTAACGGAGAGTTAGGAGTCGGTGAGTCAGGATATGGTGCGTAACTTGCACACTCAGGAGGGGGCTCAGGCACCCTAGAAGTGGACGGAGCAGGAGATTGAGGCACAGAAGGAGGATGATTAGTAGGAGGATGTTGCCAAGGGTACCACTGAGGCCAAGGCATAGGGTAGGAGAACCCAGGTGCCGCCCGGGGGGGGGCGAAGTAGGGAAACTGAGGCTGGTGGCCTTGAGCCGTGACCTGAGGTGGGAGAGGTGCCTGTGGAGGAGGAGAAGCAGGAGGGGAGAACTCCGCTTGCTGCTGGAAATTGAGTTTGCCGTCTGTGAAAGCCAGTTCAGGTGGAGAGAGCAGCTGGTCAAAAAGTGAGCCCTGTGTATCTAGGAGCGGAGAGTGAGGCTCAAGGGGCACTGAAAGTTCACATTGATTAAGAAACTGTTGCTCCTGCTCCGTGGGCTGCGCTGTGCTCTAGCGGCTGAGCAGGAGAAAGTGAAACTGACAGCCCTGCTGCAGAGTGCTTGGAGGTGCCCTGCAGGGGGTCCGCTGCTGGTGCCAGGGTGGAAGCTAGGCTCGGTGCCGACGTTCTTCTCGGTGCCGAGGAGGGGCGCGCTGTCGGCACCGCGGCCGTTTTAGGTGCTGAGGAGGAGCGCGCCGTTGGTACCGCGGCCGTTTGTGGTGCCGTGGAGGAGCGCGCTGTCGGCACCGCGGCCGTTTGTGGTGCTCTGGAGGAGCACGTTGTCGGCACCGCAGCTGTTGGCGGTGCTGAGGGGACCGGTGCCACGAGGACCTTCCCAGCATGGGAGGTCGGGTCCCTGCCTCTGCGCTTTGTTGGAGCCGCGGCTGAGGCATTAGAAAAGGCTGAGGCGCCTGCCTTTGGCGCTGTCAGCACAGAAGGTAGGGATCTCACGGGAGACCCCCTACCCTTGTTAGAGTCTCTCTTCTGAGACTGCTCTGCTTCTTGCCTCCGCTCCAGGGAGGGTGAAGCAATGCTCCAATTGGTTCCGACCTGGCCGGGGAGCGTGTGGGAGCGGGTTTAACTTTCCCCGTCTCCGAAAGCGGCTGTAAGGATTTCTCCATCAGTAGCATTTTGAGCCGCAGGTCCCTGTCGCGACGAGCTCTTGACTTGAGGCTCGTGCAATGGAGGCACTTTGCAGGGACGTGGGTGTCCCCGAGGCACTTCACACAATGTGAGTGCCCATTGGACCGTGGCATGGAGTCCTGACAGGAAATGCACCTTTTAAATCCTGAAGCCCCTGGCATTATGAATTGGAAATGGCAGGGGAGACAAGCCTGAGGAATTTTTTATTTTTTTTTAAACTAAGTAACTAACTATGTGTAAGCAGAGTCAGGATGAGCTCTACCCTGACATCTGGTGGTGAATTATGGGGAGTGTGGAAAAGAACTTCAGGGGCTGATCTCATTTGCAGTCACCCTGCCTAGCGTGAGCCCCAGCAGCCCAAAATGGTCACTTTGGCGGCTGTGGGATCCCCAGTTTCTCTGTTATTGGGGCAGGAGGAAAAAAGTGTTGTTACCCTGAGTTACCCTGATTATGTGAATCAAGGACAATGACACTGTTTTATGACAGAGGGTCTCACCATCACCTAAGTGACACTCACTAGACAAGGGACATGGGTTCCAAAACCCAGTGAGGGGAGAGAGGTTGGAGGCAGGTATTGGTACCTGGGGGGTGGGCCTGTTGGTGAGCCTGATACACCCATTGCACTGCCTTCTCTCTCCAGTGTTGAAAGTCAGACCTAACCTTGCTTCCATGAGGAGTCTAATTACGGGCTGCTGAGCTGAAATCACTTTGGGGCTGATGGTGTACCAGCACTGGGGCTCCCCTACTACAAGCTGAAATCACTAAGAGCTGAAATCACTAAAGAGCTAAAGTTACTAAGATCACTGAGTGCTGTGTTAACTAGTTGGGGAGCCTGAAGCTATTGTGCTAAGTGGCGAGCGGAGCAGTTTGCAGGACGGCTGGTGGAGTGGCTGGCAGAGCGGAGCAGTTGGTGGGACGGTTGGAGCGGCCCACAGGGTGGCGAGCTGAGCCATTTTACAGGGACGGCTGGAGCAGCTCACAGGACGGCGAGCGGAGCTGACCTGTGTTGTGGGCACAGCTGGAGCAGCTCACGGGACGGCGAGCGGAGCGGAGCAGTTTGCGGGGACGGCTGGAGCAGCTCACAGGACGGCGAGCGGAGCTGACCCGTGTTGTGGGCACAGCTGGAGCAGCTCACGGGACGGCGAGCGGANCCCCCCCCCATTTCTGCCTAGGCTGGGGGGGTGTAACACCCTGCAGATAAACCTTTGAACTCTGGGGCTGCGCTGACCAGGGAAAGAGACTTTTGGGGTGTTGGACTTTGGGGACTTTGGGTGATTCTTGGGTTGCTGGACTCAAGAGATTCTTGGGGCGTTGGACTTTGGGGACTTTGGGTGATTCTTGGGTTGCTGGATTCAAGAACCAAAGGGAAAGGACACGGCTCAATTTGCTGGGGTGGGTCCTCGCTCATGGTTTGGTCTATGAACTCTAGTGTGGTGTTTTCCCAATTTAATGCTGATGTCGTTTACCTCATGTTATTAAACATTTGCTGCTACACCGAGACCCTGTGCTTGCGAGAGGGGAAGTATTGCCTCTTCGAGGCGCCCAGGGGTTGTGTGTAAGATTTTCCCAGGTCACTGGCTGGGGGCTCGAGCTGGTTTCGTGTTACGTTTTGGGAGGGGACCCCTATGTACTGGACCCGGCCCTTGCTGCTATCAACTCGGCCTGGCAGAAGGGTTACATATGTAACTATACTAAAGGAAGGGAAACAACTGGGATGTAACTAATAATTATTTCTATGTTCTTTGTTACTGTTTCCTATAGAGACCAGGGAAGAAAAGGCAGCACTGCCCCGAGTCCCGTCTTCAGCCGAGGACAGTAGAGAAGGAACTGAGGAGGGTGCGGGGCGCACGCACTCAGGAAGATTCCAACGAGACGGGAGATACCAACTGAGTGCGTGCGTCCTGACCAGGCACTGCTACCGAAAAATCTTTGATCAACGGTGCCGGGACGCACCGTCACCTAGAGTGGAGCACCCACAGGGACAGCACTCGAAGAAGAATGACAGTTACACACAGTCATCTGGGTGTAAATGCCCTTAAGGGAAGGCACCTCGCTGAGCAAGAATTATAACCCCAGGGCTCCCACCTCTCCCCCAGCCAGGGCAGGGCTCCCCCGTGGGCAGCACTGAGCACAATGGAGCCTGACCCTGAGCAGGGTTGCTAGGGGATACAGGAACAGAAGGATTTAATATGGCTACTGAAGATGTTCAATAGAAACTGTTTGTCTGGATGTTCATCAGAGCTATTTTGTCATAAACAGAGTCAGCTTTGAACAAATGAGTGCACCAATACTGAAATATTTTGGTCAAACCCAGAAATATTCTGATTCAAAATACCACCAAGCTGCCGCATAGGACTTGTAGTTTAATGGCCTTGTGCTGATATTCTCCTCTACAGGCAGGGCTGCGTGGCTGGATTTCATCTCCCATGATGCAACACAGCCAGGGACTCCCATGATGTACTGCCTACCATCACCAAGAGGGAAGAAAGTGGTGCATCCTGGGAGAGCCGGAGAGCCCTGCTCAAAGAGGAGACCAGGAGCAGGAGGCACCTGAACCCCAGCTCCCATGAGGCACTCTTGCACCATTTTGAATCAAAATATTTTCCTTTTCAGTTGATATATTTCAGTTTTTGATATTTCACTGAAAAGTTGAAATTTCCCACAGAAAATATTGAGAAAAACTAAAGAAAAATATTTTTTATCAAAATGTTTCACAGAAAAACAACAACCCTATTCTCAAACTAGGTTGTGGATTTAGGTTTCAGAGTGGTAGCCATGTTAGTCTGTATCAGCAGAAAGAACGAGCCCACTTCATCAGATGCATGCAGTGGAAAATACAGTAGGAAGATATATATATATACTGTTACTCACACCTTCTTGTCAACTGTTTGAAATGGGCCATCCTGATTATCACTACAAAAGTTTTTTTTCTCCTGATGATAATAGCTCAACTTAATTGTTTGGTCTCATTAAGAGTTGGTATGGCAACCCCCATTTTTTCATGTTCTCTGTATATATCTTCCTACTGTATTTTCCACTGCATGCATCTGATGAAGTGGGCTTTAGCCCACGAAGGTTTATGCTCAAATAAATTTGTTAGTCTCTAAGGTGCCACAAGTACTCCTCTTTCTTTCTGTTGAGGATTTAGTGATTTGCTGGGTTAATTTATAATTAAGTGGAACAGGCCCAGCAGGTTTTGCATGACTGTGCTTCCCAGGGGGCAAAATCTCCATCTGGTCTGTGACATGAACTCAGCGCCTCTAAATACTTTGCAATTTTAGGGGTTTTTTAAACAAATGTTTTCTCTATTTATACCTCCAACCTCACACACCCTGACACAAAAATATCCCCTCCCCCTCGGTTACCTGCCCTGTTGTCTCCACCACCTCTGGCCCCATGTCCCTCCCAGACCCTAGTGCCCCTTACCTTGGGGTGTGGCCCCACAGCAGTGCCCCCATACTCTAACCCCAACCCCCTATACTCACCTTGCCTCAGTGGCTAGTGCCAGTCATCATCTATCCCCTTCTCTCAGGGGCAAACCACAGTCTGTAATGGCCCCTCATCACAGGCAAGGGGGTTGGACCTGCTGCCTTTGTAGCCCCAGCTGCCTCCCCGCAGCCCTAGTACCTCCCCTGGCCTTTAGCAAGGCCTCAGCCTGGGGACTCACTAGGCCAGAGCTCCCCAGCTCTGCCTGCCCTTCCCCTGCACTTCTCTGTCTCAGGTACCCTGCTTGCTCGCCCAGGCAGTCTGGGCCTCTCTGCGCCCCAGCTAGAGCAAGAGTCTCCTTCACCTCTCTCAGCCTTCCCTTTTATAGGGCCATATGTGCCCTAATTGGGTGCAGCCACATCTGTGGCTGACTACCCAACCAGCCTCCCTCGGCTGCTTTTAACCCCTTTCTGACTGGAGCAGGTTGACTGCCCCACTGCAATCCCCCATGTACATATCTCAGCCTTCAGCCTTGGGCCTCACAATACAGCCAATGGGTATCACCTATTGGGCACCAAGCCACAGTCTGTTGGAACTTATTGCTGTGTTGTCACATCCTGGTCCATGTTTGCACAGGGCGGGAAGGACTGGTCAGCACTAGGCAGACCCAGCTCCCAGTGGAGCGGGTGGGACACTTCCCAATGGGAGCTTTCCCCAGGATGTGCCCTTTCCATGCAGGACGGGAAGTGGTAACACTTTGGCTCAGTCCCCTAAGCCATGGCAATGCAGGACTGGGGATTACAGGCAAAGGGTGGGACCAAGGAACCTCAGAGACTCAGATGCACGAGCCCTGGTGCCCAAAAAACTCTTTCTCCTCATTCACTTTGGTCACAGGCAGTTTGTTGTTCTAAATCTTGGCCACAGGGCCGGTGCAAGGATATTATGCACCCTAGGCGAAACTTCCACCTTGCCCCCCNGTTCATTGAGGGGCAAATCCCAACGAGCCTTTATAGACCCCAGGGGCCAGCCGTGCCCAGGGACTGCTCCCCAGACCAGGTTCCCCCCTCCCCGCCCCCTGAACTCCCCTGGAGGGTGCACAGCCCCCACACGAGCCCACCCCACCCCACCCCACCCCGGCGGTCCCTGCCCCGAGTCCACTCACTGGCTTTGCCGGGCTTGGGCTGCTGCAGCAGTTCGGCAGGGAGGAGCCGCCTTCTGGAGGCACCAGAGAGCCAGAGCATCGGCTTGCGGTGGCGGCGAACCCCAGCCATGGAGGAGCCGGCGCGGCGCAGGGGGCAGCAGCCCTGCAAAAGCCGTGGTGCAGCTAGTGGGGAGCAGCTGCTCCCCTAGCCCCTCCTGCCCAGGCTGCGGCCGGGCACCACCCCCCGGGGGCTCCTACAGGCTGCAGTGGATGCAGGCTCCCCATGCGCCCCCCATCTGCCCCCTCACCATGCTCAGGCTCTGCGGCTCCCGGGCATGTGAGCCGGGGCGCAGGGCACTGAGCCTGCTCCGGGAGGGACAGCAGCGGCTCACATGCCCGGGATCCGCAGAACCCGAGCGCAGTGACGGGTAAGCCGGGGGGTGCGCCTGCCCGGGCTGCAACCCACCTGGCACCCCCCTGGGGGCTCCTGCAGTGGATGCATGCGGGCGGCAGCCCCCGTGCACCTCCCGGCTCCCCCCTGCCACGCTCGGGCTCTGTGGCTCCTGGGAGTGTGAGCCGCCGCTGCCCCTCCCAGAGTAGGCTCAGGGCCCTGTGCCCCGGTAGCTCACATGCCTGGGATCTGCAGAGCACGAGCACGGCGAGGGGGGAGCCGGGGGGCGCACGGGGGCCGCCGACCACATGCAACTGCTGCAGTCTGCAGGAGCCCCTGGGGGAGGGAGGGGCGCGCCGGGCCGCAGCCTGGGCAGGAGGGGCGGGGGGCGCGGCTGCTCCCCGCTAGCCGTGCCGCCACCTTTGCAGGGCTGCTGCCCCCCTGTGCCGTGCCGGCTCCTCCATGGCTGGGGATCGCCACCCCGGCAAGCCGACGCTCTGGCTATCCGGTGCCTCCGGAAGGAGGCTCCTCCCTGCCGAGCCAGGGCACCACTTTTTTAGGGTTACCATATTTCAACAATAAAAAAAGAGGATGGGGGGGAGAGCCCCACCCACATGGACTCCCTCCCACTTCCCGCCCCCCTCGGAATGCCCAACACCCCCCCTCCTTGTCCCCTGGCTGCCCCGTCCTGGGACCCCTGCCCCTACCTGCCCCCCAGGACCCCACCCCCTACCTAAGCCTCCCTTCTCCTTGTCCCCTGACTGTCCCCTCCTGAGACCCCCCCCCACCTTATCTGCCCCCCTAGGACCCTACCTGTCCCCTGGCTGCCCCAATCCTTATCCACACCCCTGCCCCTAGACAGACGCCCGGGACTCCCACACCCCATACAACCACTCCCTGCCCCCTGACAGCCCCCCCAAACTCCCAACTCATCCAACCCTCCCCCTGCCCCCTGACAGCCCCCCCAACTCCCGACCCATCCAACCCTCCCCCCACCCCCTGACAGCCCCCCCGGACTCCCCTTACCACCAGGCCGCTCCAGCCGCTGGCTCCACGTGGAGCCAAAGCAAACAGGCTGAGGAGCCCACGGCCCCTCCCCCGCAGCGTGCTGGCCACGCGATGCTGAGGCGGGGGGAGCGGGGGGGGGGGACTCTGCCTTCTGGAGGCCAATGGGAGCGGCTATATCAGGCCCAAGTGCCCAATCAGCCACGCTGCACTTTGCGTGAGGGGAAGGGAGGGCAGGGAGGAAAAATCTCGGATGCCCCCAACCACTTGGCGCCCTAGGCGACTGCCTAGTTCGCCTAGTGGTTGCACCGGCCCTGCTTGGCCAGACAGTCTGAGCTGGGATCTGTCCATCCCCCACCAATTAACACATTTACTCCCAGTCCCTGCATTTCTCCCTCATGTTTACGTGACCCCAGTAACCCCAATACTCTCCAAAAGTTCTTACATTCAATATGGTTTTCAGAAGTGCTGCTGGTGCCACGCTGGACTCGTTCCCTGCAGGGAGTAATAAGCACATGGGGTATCAGTGATGCCATGTGTATTCTCTCTGTCTTCAGAGATCCGGCTGTGAGTAGATTTCTCCCCATGGCTGGTTCTCCTGCTAGTACCGTACATCTCCATTCAGCTCACACTCAGTTTCTTTGCATATTTTTCAAATAAAACTGGATTTTTGCCCATGTCTGCTCACAATATGTCAGTGCTGGAAATTTGAACATTCATTGTTAAGGCTCAACTGTAAAGTCTTTGCACAGTGTGGAAATTCAACTTCACGTCCCCAGCCTCTTTACTTCTCGCCCTCTCTGGTAACCAGCTCCCACGTCCCAGGAGGGCAGGGTGGGGGTGTTTGAGGGCCAAGGCTGGTCATATGGCAGGAGGAGGGAGGGAGGGAATGTTTGGGGAGAGACAGCTGCTTGGAGCCGTACAGGTGGGAGGGCTGCAGGAGGCAGGCAAGGCACAGATAGTGTCCGGGACGGGTTCCCTGTACTGAGGCTCTGTGTGTCCTGTCCTCCCTGTCCCCTGCCCCCACTAGCTTTATTGAAAGAGTCACTGCACTGGGAAGCCAGGTGAGGCCAGACACTGACAGAGCCTAGAAACTGCCTCTAGCCTCCCCACGTGCCTTTCCTTCTCTGTGTCCAGCTGGTCACCCCATGGACTCCCTGGCTGCTCCCCGCATCATGCCCATCCGGGCCGGAGCTGTGTAGATTTCCTGGAGTCCCTCTCGGAGCAATGTGCAGCTGATGAATCGGCTCCGAGCTCTGGGGCCATGAAGCCGTCATGGGCCAGGCAGGGTTTAGAACGAGTGTATGGGCCCCGTGGCCCTCAAAAGGGCTGCAGCAGGCTTTTGGGGATGCAAAGTGGCAGAGGGAGAAAGGAGCAGGAGTCGGGGGGAGCCCTGAGTGGCAGGTGCTGGCTGCAGAGCAACTGGGAGCAACCTTTAGACACTGTATGAGGGCTCCCTGCAGGGTCTCTGTGTGTGGTGGGCGGGGGAGGGGTCCCTCAGAGCCCCCTGATAGGGTGGAGGGCAGACAGTGAGCCAGCAGAACTTATCAGCTTTCCCGGCACTGGGGGCAGCCTGGGGCGCAATGAGCTGGTCCCCCTGGGCTGTGCTGCAGAGGGGTGACCATCTCAGAGCCCCCTCTGCCCATCGCGTTGTTCACACGTACAGCACGCTCTCAATCCCTACAGGTGTCCCTGCTTCCCAGCTCTCCCCAGCTACAGCCGCCCCACGCACAGACCTGCACCGAAATCACACCTGCTGCGAGGGAACCCGCTGTGGGTGTTTTGGGGTGAGTCCGTGTGTGGCAGCCGAGCCTGTCACTAAACCAGCTGCAGTGATGAAGCTAATGTTGGGTGTTACCCACTGCAGCTGAATGGACTGGAGACCCTTGGTTCCCAGCCAGGCCTGGCCACTCCCAGCCCTGCCCCAGAAGAACAGACCCGGTTCTAGGGAACTGGCTGGGTCAGTTGGTGCCGCTTTGTGGCCTACCAGCCACGATCTTCCCTGAGTGTAAAAGAAGGGTCACTTTCATTCTTTCACACACCCAGGGTGAATTTTGAAATGACCTCACTCTGCTGCTGGTGAATTCGAGGGAACACGCTGCTGGCAAACCCCTTCCTTAAAGCATCTTCTCCTAATCCCAGATCCCATCCTGAGCAGGGAGTTCGTCATGCCCTGGCCTTTTCAAAAATTCCTCCAGGACAAACAGACTGAAACTCCCCGTCTCAGGAGAGCTGAGCTCAGCCTAGGTGCTGGAGTGACCACCAGCTCTTCTGTGAGGCAGGGAGAAGAGACCCAGAAAGAAAACTCAATGGGAGAGGGAATAATCTCCTCCTACCTTTTATCCCGCAGTAGAGATGCAACTGAAGGCAGTGAGACAATGTGATCAGAGACGTGGGCACGATCCATTGTGGGCACAGAGAGAGAGAGAGATAGAAACTGAGTGACACGGCCCCAATTCATCATCACATTGATGTAGAGCCCTGTCGCCATGGCCTAGCCCAGCGCTCTCCTCCACCAGCCCCACTGACTGCCCCTGGGAGCCGTGTCCCCAAGTCTCACAACACAGGTACCAACTGACAGCCCCCTCTCAACGCCTCTCTCTCCCCCCAGTGCCTCCTGCCTGCCGGCGGGTCCCGCAATTCCCCTCACTCCCAATGCCTACTGCCTGCCGCAGATCAGCTATTTTGTGGCATCAGGAAGCGCTAGGGGGAGGGGGAGGAGTGAGGAAGCAGAGCGCTTGGGGGAGGGGCCAGGAAGGGGCAGGAGCGGGAAGAGGCGGGGTGGAGGTGGAAGGAAGCAGGGCGGGGTAGGGTATTGGGGGAATGGGTGGAGTGGGGGTGGGGTCTGGGCAGAGCTGGAGGGGAGCACACACCCCCGGCTGATTAGAAACTTGGTGCCTGTGTCTCACAATTATTGTGTGAGTCTCACAGCATTTCAGATTCTATGTAAATCCACAGGTCTGAGAGTCAGGGGAGTTAGTGAGAAACTCGGCTTTCATAAAAACAAACAAACAACAACAACAAAAAACCCCAAAACAACAAAACCATTTATAACCCTCGTGTTTGGGAGAAAAGCCTGAAAATGTGACTTGAGAGACCCCCCTCTAAGATCAAATCCCCCAGACAATTACAAAGACCCCACACTGGTGACTTCTTGGAAATCCCATGACTTTTAAGCCAGTCTCGAGATTGTTGGGGTGACTCGAGTGCTGTGAAAGCTTGGGGCTGGGGACGCTGTGTGAGGAAAGGTTGGCAGGGCAGAGCTGTGTCCAGAGCTCTATTTTCAGAGTTGTTAGGCCCTGATTCAGGAAACCACTTACACACAGGCACAGATGTAAGGGCCCTTCCTGACTAGTGGATACCTTCCTGAACTGCAGCCTTAGTTACCTGCTTGTCGATATTCCATCCATACACACGCCCCTGGCTGAGTCTTAGATGTGACCATTTATTACCCTTTATTACTGATCTATTCAGCGCTGGATGCAGTAAGGGTCTGATCCCTGACTGGGACTCCAGGGCACTACAGTAACACACCTAATAAGTAATTTACAGCGCCTAGCACAGTGGGGCTCTGATCCATCTGGAGCTCCAGGGTGCTACCACAATACAAATAATTAATCACAGTGATAATCCCTTTCATCATCTCTTTGATCTTTCTCCCCTTGTGTCATATAAACAAGATTTCACTGTGTCTTTGATACTCTCTCTCCACCCATCCCAGACACACTGGGTACAGGGGCTTCATGGTCACACCCACCTTTCTTTCCCAGAAGATAAAGCATCACAGCCAGAACCACTACGACGGAAGGGATTGTAATTCCCAACAGCTTTAGCTTTAGATCCAGCCCTAGGAAAGAACCTCGCTGTGAATGGCTTCTCCAAGCAGCCACCGGCAATTCCCTACTGGGTGGATCTTGCGGAGTCTTATGGAAAGTGACCCCTGATGTCCCCAGGAGTGAGGGGTCGGAGGAGCAGGGAACAGCCCAGGTTTGCTCAGGCTGCACTGGGATTTGGAGCAAAGGCCTCTCAGGAGCCAGCGACAGACGCAGCAGCCCAGACCCTATCGCCCCTCTCCAGTGTGGCTGGCAGTTCACCGCAGGGGTGACCCCGCCCTGGGCAGAGGGCAGCACGAGGCCTTTGAACCGCTGTGTGCTCAGGAGAGGGTGGACGTGGGACGTAAGCGATGTCATGAGGCTGTGCTGCCCCTCTGCCCTGGGGGAATCGCACCGGCAGAGCCCAGCCCAGCCGGGGTGACTGTGCTGCAAGCCGAGGAGTTACCTGCCCTGGGATGAGTTTGGCCCAGACTTTATGCCCTGAGGTCAGAGTTGGGGGCACAGAGCCGGGCTCTGATAATCAGGGTGTGACAGAGCAATAGCCCGTTACCTGTGCGGGTCGGCTCCTCCCCTCCTCCGCTGCTGCTCGCGCTGCCTGTGTGACAAGGGCAAAGAGAATCGCACCGTGTGGGAGAGACGCCTGCAGCCTCTGCAGGGACGCGCCTCCCAGCGACAGACAGAGCGGTTCTACCAGCCACTGGGGCCAGATCCCCAGCGGGTGTAAATTAGCATCCCTCCATTGGAGTCCATAGGGCTCTGCCAGTTTGCACCAGCCGAGGAGCCAGGCCCTGGATTCTCTCTCTTGCTCTGAGTTTCACACTGAGTTTCCCCACTGCAGACTCAGCGAGGACGTCACTGTCCATTTAACAAATCAACATTTCACTGATGCCTGGCACCTGTCACTGAGGTCGAAGCTCCGCGGGGGTGAAAATGCCCCAGGAAGCCCTGAACCAGAATTTCCCTGCCCCCCAGTCAGACACACTTGTCTGTGCAGCACCCTCGGGGACCTGAATGTGCGGGAGACCCCTGCACCCTTCAGACAGCCCGGGGCTCGCCTGGTGGGCAGAGCGGGTTGTGTGATAGGCTGTGTGCACGGGCGACGTTCCCCAGCCACCCTGTGCCTGGGGCAGCACCAGGCCTAGGCCCTGCTCACGTCCAGTGCTGAGGGCTCAGGGGAGTTAAGTGCTGCCTGGCCCTGGGGCTGGCCCCTCTGCACAGGCCGGGTTTCACTGCAGAGAGCTGGGTCTCCCCTGGTGTAAGTGCTGCAGGCAGAGGAGTTACCCCAGGGGTGAGTTTGGCCCAAAGTCTCTATGCAGCGACAGGGGACAGAGCTGGGCTCAGATCCCTAGGGTCTGGCCCAAGAGCGTCTCCATGAGCTGTGGGGTCTGACTCCTCTCCACTGCTGCTTGCCTGGCCTGTGCAATGGGGACAAGGAGAATCTGGGCCTGTCAATGCCTCCAGGTGACACTCAGTGTGTGAGAAACGCAGCTGCGATGGCTGAGCCCAGCCCCCTACACCAGTCAAATGGGACATGACTGTTCCTCGAATGGGAACCTCCCCAAAGAGCTCGTTGACTGGCTCCATCAGATCTGCCAAGTGTCACGCACTCCATGGGAATTTGGCAGCCCTGTCACCCTTTGTATAAGTTGGACTCCCCACATGGACTCCCCACACGTCATCCTGGAGCCTGGGGGTGGCACTCAGCTATGAGCCAGGAGAACCTGAGCTCTAGGCCCAGTTCTTCTACTGAGTGTTAGTAACTTCTCTGTGCTCTTCACAGCCTCTAGTACTAGCTAAGAGCTCCTGCCCCTACCGTACAGGTGACACTGTCATTCACCCCTTGGATGGACAATGAAGGGCTGCACAGGGTCACTTGAGCAGACTGGGAATAGGGCAGAGGGCTCTAAAATGGCAAACCCCATTCTCATCCAGTTTGTCTCATTGCCTTTCACAGGGAATGTGCCAGATTTATGTGCTTGGCTATGCTGCCTCTAACCAGTATCTGCTCCCAGAGACACTGACACCTGTCTGTGGGGCAGGGCAGGGCAGGGCAGGAGGAGCTCTCCCTGCTGAAAGGCTCGGGAGGGGCTGTGCAATGTCTCTGGAGCAGGCTTTTATTTCAGCACAGCTGGGTAATGGGGGGATAATGTCAGATCTGAGACTGTCAGCTCTTCGGGGGCAGGGACCAGAGCTTCATATAGTGGTGTGCAGCACTTGATGCGATGGGGCTCTGGTCCCTGAGAGGGGCGTCTGGTGGCCACAGTAATAATAATAATCTTCTGCAGCAGGAAGCCTTTTCTATCAATGCAAACCCCTTCTGGCATGATAACTAGCTAGATACAGCAGGGTGTGTGTCTGGGCACAGAGAGACAGAAAGACTGACCTGGAGCTGAGCAGGTCTCCTCGCTGCTGGGACTCAGTGCTGGGAACAGAAAGGTGCCATGTGGTTAGTGCTGGAGATAAAATCTCCCCCTTTTCTGAGGTCCCTTTTCAGAGACAGAAAATGCCTTCAATAGACAGGGAAATAAATTCCTGACTCCTGTTTTGGTGAAGAAGCAAACCAGGCAGGACATTAGATCTGGGGCAGGCAGACTTTTCACGCGCACACAGACCTTAACTGAGCTGGCAACTGCCTTTCCCTTCAGCTCTCCATAGGGCCAGATCCTCAGCTGGCATAAACCAGCATTGACTCCAGTGGAGTTACACCCATTCACACCAGATGGGGATCTGGCCCAGTAACTCTCATACTCAGTGTTTACACTGGTTCCCATTTTTCTCCCACTAAAGAGGATTTGCCGACAGTCTGGGCCAGGGGCTGCTCTCGGTTCTGTTTCCTCCCAGCCTGCTACGAATTAGCACAGGATTCCTGCATACTCACCAGGCAGGAAGAGGCACAGAAACAGGATCATCGGGGCAGTGGGGGGAACCAATCAGGATGGAAAAAGCCCAGCTGCATCTGTCCCTGAGAGAGTCAGGAGGCAACAATCTACAGTTGCTCCCTGCTCCCACCTGCACCCTCTGCCCTGTCTGACTTCAGCAGAAGTGAAACGCCGGCCTGTCTCTCTGCTCCGATCTGCCCCCGTCTGCTCCCCAGAGTTGACTGCCCCAGCCAGACCCTCTCCCTCCTCCCAGGCCTCCTAGGGTCTGTAGGGGTGAGGCAGCAGAGATGCTGTAACCGCTCCCCATTTCCTGTCCCACGCCGCCGCCCTTCCCCACGCTGACCACAGTGTCTCTATTTAGGGCTGCAAGATTGAGACCCAAAGGGGCCTCGTTTGCTTGTTTGAGTCTAAACATATCACGGAGGAAACACCCCCCCCCCCCCGTCCCATCTCACTGCCTAGAGACCGAGACAAAATCTGGCTAAAGGCACAGCTGGGCCAGGGTGAAAGGTCACTTGGTGACTGGGGAGCCTGGGATGTTGGATGAGCCTGAATCTTTTGTCTTCACCCTGGTCTCCAGTCCCTGGTGAGAAGGACTCAGCTCCCTTAGGGGGAAATTCCCTCTGGATTTACAGGGAACACAGATGGGGTCTGGGCCTCATTCAGGACTCTGTACACAAGGGTAAATTTCACACCAAGAGAACACCTACCACATGACTGCACTGGCTTCCTCACTTGCTTAGTGTCCACCTGCCCTGTGCTCCACACCCAATTCCAGCCACTTCTGCATGTCCTGCTCTGACTGACACCCCCGTCCCCATTCTATGCTCCTGAGGAGTCTGCTGTCCCTCTTAAGAGACGGGCACCAGGGCACTGCCAGATGGGGAAGAACACAAGGCAGATGAGAAAGAGCATCCAGAAATGACCTCTGAGCAGGTGGGAGCGGGAATCCGTGTATCTAGGCAAGTCAGGGAACCTGGGCAAAAGGCCAAAGAAACATGTGGAAAAGAAAGAAAGTCTTGTGAATAGATAGCAACAAAGAGTCCTGTGGCACCTTAAAGACTAACAGACGTATTGGAGCATAAGCTTTTGTGGGTGAAATCTTATGCTCCAATACGGCTGTTAGTCTATAAGGTGCCACAGGACTCTTTGTAGCTTTTTACAGATCCAGACTAACACGGCTACCCATCTGATACTTTTGAATAGATGTTAACACCTCTGTGGGAAGCCAAACAGCAGAGGGCCTCAATGGAAATCTGTCAGGAGCACAAGGCAGAGCAGTTTTGCAGAGTATTTGATGCAGAAGTGGATTGTCCTTGGATGGTGACTGGGCACATTTCACCCCTGGGATGGAGTCAGTTCTGCAGAGCTGCTGGACAGGGGATGTTTGGGGGAGCTCAGATATTTGGGGGTGATTGTGGGATCTGAGATGTATAGTGGATGGTCAGTGGAGCACAGTTGGAGGTTACCTGTTAGAAGCAGTGCCCAGAAGACAGGAACGTGAAAAAGGTAAGTATGTTTTGAAATTGTTTCTAAATCATTTTTTTCAAATTCTCTTGTGAAAAATATTTGTTTTCATAATTTCCTCCCATTTCCCCCCATTTTTGGTGGGAAAATAGAAAAAAAGGAGGGAGGGGGAAACCAAATGTGAAATCTTTTCAAAAAATCATGTGAAAAAATGAAAATGTTCATTTTTTTCCAATTGTTACTTTTAACCCCCTCCAAAAAATAGTGCGTGCTCCAGCCCCCTAATCATTTTGGTTGCCCTCCGCTGGACTCTCTCCAATTTTTCCACATCCTTCTTGTAGTGTGGGGCCCAAAACTGGACACAGTACTCCAGGTGAGGCCTCACCAATGCCGAATAGAGGGGAACGATCACATCCTTCAATCTGCTGGCAATGCCCCTACTTATACAGCCCAAAATGCCGTTAGCCTTCCCATTGAGCCCGACAATCTAGCCAGCTTTCTATCCACCTTATAATCCATTCATCCAGCCCATACTTCTTTAACTTGCTGACAAGAATACTGTGGGGAAATGATGAATACTGTGGATAGATGATGAATACTGTGGATGATGAAAAGGATTTGTGACGGTACCTCCCATAAGGCTTTGTGGGAATATGACATAACTGGAATATGTTTTGTGCTGCCTGTGCCAGGTACATATCTATGTAAAGGTTATGATCTACTAGTTATGTTCACCCTAGTTGTATGCAGGCACCATTTGTGTGTTCAAAGTTATGAACATGGGCTGTGTAATTGCTTGATTCCTAAGGGGCCTCAGTTAGAACATTTGGTGACTTCTGGGGAAAGGAATGTGCAAATTAGGTGTTCAGTCAGGGGGCACTTAACAGACAAAAGAGCTTGGAAGATTCCAATCCACATCAGAAGTCTACCTGAGGACGTTCAAGGCAGCATGTGGGTAATGGCTGCTACCTGCAGTCCTGAGTCATGCATGGGCATGTGACCTGCCCATGTGATTTTCGAATCTCCATTCTGTGACAGGATTCTACAGAGGGAGAGGAGGGGGTCTCCACCCACAAGAGACAGTCTATTTAAACCTGTGGGAGACCCCTCCATTTTGTCTTCAGCTGGCTAAAGAAGGAGCCTCTCCACCCCCACAGGACACTTGAAGGAAACTGAAAACTACAGGGGGTGTGAGTGATTGCTGGACCCAGGCTAAAAGAAGATTAGCCTGTAAAAGAGAACATTTTGGAACTGGTGAGGATCTTATCTGTATTTAGTGCAATTAGACATAGATTTGCGTATTTTATTTTATTTTGCTTGGTAACTTCTTTTGTTCTGTCTGTTACTACTTGAAATCACTTAAATCCTACTATCTGTATTTAATAAAATCACTTTCTACTTATTAATTAACTCAGAGTATGTATTAATACCTGGGGGAGCAAACAGCTGTGCATATCTCTCTATCAGTGTTATAGAGGGCGAACAATTTATGAGTTTACTCTGTATAAAGCTTATACAGGGTAAAACGGATTTATCTGGGTTTAGACCCCATTGGGAATTGGGCATCTGAGTGTTAAAGGCAAGCAGACTTCTGTGAGCTGTTCTCAGGTAACCCTGCAGCTTTGGGATAGGTGGTTCAGACTCTGGTCTGTGTCTGGAGCAGATAGGTGTGTCTGGCTATCAGCAAGACTTTGAGTGCTGGAACTACCTGTAGCTGGCAGGGGAGAATAGAACCAGAGGTAGCCTTTGCACATCAGCTGGCAGCTCCCAAGGGGGTTTCTGTGAACCAACCCGTCACAGTGGCGTAGTCGAACAGGATCTGTGCACAGCTGATTGCTTTGAGATACTGGTAGTGATTTTAAGTGAGTTTTAAGTGTGGTGGCTGGAGAACAGACAAAGTGGTTACTGGTTTGTTATTTTCTGTTTGCTTATTTCGGGAAAGGGAAGTAGGGACAGAAAAGGAAGCAAAATAAGTAAGAAGGAAGATCAGAAGACTGTGAGAGTCTCTGTTAACTAAGAATCTCCTGAGCTGAGTCTATCCCAGTTTCAGTGAACTGCAGAGGGGTGTGGCCCAGCAGAAGAAAGCAGGAAGATGCCTACTAGTGAGACAGCTACCAAGCTCGAATTGGCTAGGTTGGAAGCAACAGAGAGAGAGAATGAACATAAGAGACGGGTAGAGCTAAGACAATTAGAAATTAGTGCTGTGGAGGCAGAAAAAGTGAGGGAAGAGGCTGCCCACAAGAGAGCTATGGAGGCAGAGGAAACTGCCCACAAGAGAGCTATGGAGGTAGAGGAAGCTGCCTACAAGAGGGTTATGGAGGCTCAGAAACATGAACTGGCTGTTCTGGAGTTGAAGAGACAAAATCCTTCACCTGCTGGCTCCACTTCCCCAAAAATCCACAAATGGGAGCGACTGTGCCCACAGTATGATGAGTCCAGCGATATTGCCGAGTATTTCATCACCTTTGAGAGACTGTGCACCCTCCATGCCATCCCTGAAGATCAGAAACTGACCACATTAATAGCAAAATTGACTGGCAGAGCTCTGGACATATTCAATAAGATGCCTATTGATGATGCTTCAGACTATGGTAAATTTAAGGAACTGGTTTTGAAACAGTTTCAGGTTACACCTGAAACCTATAGGGTTAAATTCAGGAGTCTTAAGAGGGGATCTGGATTAAGTAATCTGGCTTATGCCAATGAAATGAGAGATTTGGTAGATAAGTGGGTGCGGGGGAAAGGTGTTACAAGCTTCGAAGGGATGTGTGATCTGGTTACTCAGGAACAATTCCTGAATATGTGCAGTGATGATGTGAAACAGTATGTGTGGGACAAAAAGGTAAATGCACTGGGTGAATTAGCTGGGTATGCAGACTCTTATGAGCAAGCACAAGCTGCAATCAAACATAAACCACAGGCAGAGGGGTATAAGGGTGGGGGAAAGCAGAATCACCGTTTTATCCCTGGGTCTGGGAAAAAAGAGGCTGGGCGGTCACCTCCCCATTCCCCTGGTACTCGTCCCAAATTTCCTGTGCAAGCAGAGGAGCCCAGGAGGTGCTATCATTGTAAGTCCACTGAGCACCTGAGGAATAAGTGTCCCTTGCTGAGTGAAAACAGGCAGCAAGTTACACAGGAAGCTGCAGCTTCTCAGAGCCAGGCTGTGGCCTCTTTCCACACAGGATTTGTAAAGCTTGCTTCCACACAACCAAGCAATAAGCATATGCATGCTGTCGAAATTAATGGAGAGGTGGTTATGGGATTAAGGGACACGGGTGCAGAAATTTCTGTGATCAGGAGGGACCTGATTCAGGAGAAGGATTTGTTGCCAGGTAAAATGGCAGAATTAGAGCTGGTTGGGGGTTACAAAGTCCTTGCACCTTTAGCTAAAGTTCACATGCAAACTCGGGATTTGCAGGCTGAACTGACAGTTGCAACGGTGGCACACAATTTTGCACCGTTTCTACTGGGAAATGATTTCTTTAATGTGGCAGAATCTGTCCCAGGGTTGGTTAGCAGGGAGAAGGAATCTTGTGCTAAAAGCCCCGGAGGGGAGGGTGAAGTCACATGGACTGCTGGGGGAATAGGAGAGTGTCTCTTAGATTCCTCTGCAGCAGTACAGGGAGCAGCTGCGGGGGCAGGGATGGTTGTAGCCAGTTCCTGTGGCCCCAGGGCTCAAGGGAAGTTCCAGAGGGAGGGGCTGGACGAAGCCAGCTCCTGTCCCGTAATCATCTCCCTGGGGGAGGGGGATGTACCACCTGGTAACAGGGGGGTCACCCCAGCTGCTGACTGCCAGGAAGTTGCAGGTCAACAGGGGGCAGGGCCCGCCCTGGGGTGCACAGAGACGTGTGTCCCGAAGGTGGAAGTTGGGGTCTTGGTAACTGCTGCGGTGGGAACAGACCCCAAAGACTCTGTAGCTGGGTGCCAGCCCAACCCGAGTGAAAGGGGGGGGATTTTGCTGGCCAGTGAAAGGTCTGTCATGGCTGGTAGCTGTGAGCCCACAGCTGGAGCAGGGTCACCTTCCCTTTTGGGGGACACAGGAGTGTCTGACCCAGAGGGGAGCCCAGAGAGGGAAGCCCAGATGGAAGGTGAGGGGGGGCCAGAGAGTCTGCCCACCTTTTGTAGGGAGGGACTTTCCCAAGAGGAGGGTGAAAAGCCTGCATTTAAAATGCCAGCTCCCTCTCTTGTAGATCAGGTTTTAAGGGAAACCTGGGGGTCAAGTCTCCCGGAGGGGGGGGCCCATCCAGCTGACCTGTTGGAAACAGAAAGTGAGGTGCCCAAAGGGGTACAGAGCACCCCATTGAAAAAGGCTGTTCTTACCCCACTTGTAAGAGATGAAACTCTCTCTCCTAGACAGGGGGGGGGAAATCTCTGCATGAGTGAAACTCTACCAGGGGGCGGGGACCAGCCCAGAGAAATTCCGGAGGGAGGGGCCGAGGGCAGGCAGGGTTGTAGTACACCCTTTCCTGGCCAAAGACCCAAACACATGCCTGAATTAGCAGCTTTCCCCACAGAGGCTGAAGATTCTGAATCAGAGTGTCTTCCAGAAGGCACAGAGAACTGGGAAAATGCAATAGATGCTAAACAGGTCAAATTGAGTGAACAAAACCTGTCCACCGTAGATTTGCTGTTAACCTTGTGTCTTTTGCTGATTCACCTCTGGGATAAAACAAAAGAATTCATACTAGTGGTAAACCCTCTAAAAACATGGAACATACCTGATTTATGGAGAAAACTGTTGTACATGCTAGGGATGGTAACAAGACAGCCCCACAAGCATGTTGCTTTGCAGCCTATACCTGTAAATAGACTGGAAGCTTGGCACAGCAGCAAAAGCATAACAGGCCCATGCTGCTGTGTAGAAGGGGAAACTGAGGCACACCGCCTCATGGCCTTGGTGGTTAAAGGTCAAGACACCTCCACTTTAACAGGTATTGCTGTCTGCATTCTGTTAATGCTACACCCCAACCTGTTTTCAGGCATCTGGGGATCAGGAACCTCAAAATGGGCTAAAACCCCTAGAACTGACATATGGTTTCAAGGTACTGAAAAGAAGTGTGATCAAAGACAAACAGGAATTTTACGGGTACTGCCTCCGCCATGGACAGTGTCCAAGTCTCTGGCAGTAAGTTCAGGGGGAGGGTGTGACGGTACCTCCCATAAGGCTTTGTGGGAATATGACATAACTGGAATATGTTTTGTGCTGCCTGTGCCAGGTACATATCTATGTAAAGGTTATGATCTACTAGTTATGTTCACCCTAGTTGTATGCAGGCACCATTTGTGTGTTCAAAGTTATGAACATTGGCTGTGTAATTGCTTGATTCCTAAGGGGCCTCAGTTAGAACATTTGATGACTTCTTGGGAAAGGAATGTGCAAATTAGGTGTTCAGTCAGGGGGCACTTAACAGACAAAAGAGCTTGGAAGATTCCAATCCACATCAGAAGTCTACCTGAGGACGTTCAAGGCAGCATGTGGGTAATGGCTGCTACCTGCAGTCCTGAGTCATGCATGGGCATGTGACCTGCCCATGTGATTTTCGAATCTCCATTCTGTGACAGGATTCTACAGAGGGAGAGGAGGGGGTCTCCACCCACAAGAGACAGTCTATTTAAACCTGTGGGAGACCCCTCCATTTTGTCTTCAGCTGGCTAAAGAAGGAGCCTCTCCACCCCCACAGGACACTTGAAGGAAACTGAAAACTACAGGGGGTGTGAGTGATTGCTGGACCCAGGCTAAAAGAAGATTAGCCTGTAAAAGAGAACATTTTGGAACTGGTGAGGATCTTATCTGTATTTAGTGCAATTAGACATAGATTTGCGTATTTTATTTTATTTTGCTTGGTAACTTCTTTTGTTCTGTCTGTTACTACTTGAAATCACTTAAATCCTACTATCTGTATTTAATAAAATCACTTTCTACTTATTAATTAACTCAGAGTATGTATTAATACCTGGGGGAGCAAACAGCTGTGCATATCTCTCTATCAGTGTTATAGAGGGCGAACAATTTATGAGTTTACTCTGTATAAAGCTTATACAGGGTAAAACGGATTTATCTGGGTTTAGACCCCATTGGGAATTGGGCATCTGAGTGTTAAAGGCAAGCAGACTTCTGTGAGCTGTTCTCAGGTAACCCTGCAGCTTTGGGATAGGTGGTTCAGACTCTGGTCTGTGTCTGGAGCAGATAGGTGTGTCTGGCTGTCAGCAAGACTTTGAGTGCTGGAACCACCAGTAGCTGGCAGGGGAGAATAGAACCAGAGGTGGCCTTTGCACATCAGCTGGCAGCTCCCAAGGGGGTTTCTGTGAACCAACCCGTCACAGGATTATCATTATGATTAATTATTTGTATTACAGTAGCACCTTGTAGCCCCCATCAGGGATCAGAGCCCCACTGCATCCATCACTGCACAGATCAGTAATAAAGAGGACAGTGCCTGATCCATACATGGTCACATCTAAGACTCAGCCAGAGGTGTGTGTCTGGAAGGAATATCAACACACAGATAACTAAGGCTGCAGTTCATGAAGGAATCCCCAAGTCAGGAAGGGCCCCTAAGTATGTGTCCGTGTGTAAGTACTTTTCTGAAACAGGGCCTAACAACTCTGGAAATAGAGCTCTGGACACAGCTCTGCCCTGCCAACCTTTCCTCACACAGCGTCTCGAACCCCAAGCTTTCAAAGCACTCAAGTCACCCCAACAATCTCAAAATTGGCTTAAAACTCATGGGATTTCCAAGAAGTCACCAGTGTGGGTTCTTTGTATTTTCCTGTGGGATTTGATCTTTGTGGGGTCTCTCAGATCACATTTTGAGGCTTTTCTCTCCAAATACGAGGGTTATAAATTTACATTTTTTTTAATGAAAGCCGAGTTTCTCACTGAACCCCCTGACTCTCAGACCTGGGGCTTTATGTAGACCATCAAATGCTGTGAGACTGGCACTAAAACGGTCAGACTTGGCCACACCACTCCCAGGGGCAGTCAGTGGGGCTGGTGGAGGAGAGCGCTGGGCTGGGCTGTGGGGATTGGGCTCTGCTTCAATACGATGATGAATTTGGGCCATGTCACTCAGTTTCTCTCTCTCTCTCCCCACGAGGAAACATGTCCATGTCTGAGATCACATTGTTTCTCTGCCTTCCAGTCATGTCTCTACCAAGGGATCAAAGGTAGGAGGAGATTATTCCCTCTCCTGTCTTGTTTCCATTCTGGGTCCCTTCTCTCTGCTTGAACTGAAGGACCAGCTCGGCCGCTCCAGCCTCACAGTGGAGCTCAGCTCTCCTGCTGTGGGGGGTTCCAAAAAAGAGTCACTGTGGCTAAACAACAAAGAAAAAGAAGCAGTGAGAGGCAAAAACGCATCCTTTAAAAAGTGGAAGTTAAATCCTAGTGAGGAAAATAGAAGGGAGCATGAACACTGGCAAATGAAGTGTAAAAATACAATTAGGAAGGCCAAAAAAGAATTTGAGGAACAGTTAGCCAAAGACTCAAAAAGTAATAGCTTTTTTTTTTTAAGTATATCAGAAGCAGGAAGCCTGCTAACCAACCAGTGGGGCCACCGGATGATCGAGGTGGTAAAGGAGCACTCAAGGATGATAAAGCCATTACGGAGAAACTAAATGAATTATTTGCATTGGTCTTCACGGCTGAGTATGTGAGGGAGATTCCCAAACCTGAGCCATTCTTTTTAGGTGACAGATCTGAGGAACTGTCCCAGATTGAGGTGTCATTAGAGGAGGTTTTGGAACAAATTGATAAATTAAACAGCAATAAATTGCCAGGACCAGATGGTATCACCCAAGAGTTCTGAAGGAACTCAAATGTGAAATAGCAGAACTACCAACTGTAGTCTGTAACCTATCATTTAAATCAGCTTCTGTACCAGATGACAGGAGGATAGCTAATGTAATGCCAATTTTTAAAAATGGCTCCAGAGGTGATTCCGGCAATTACAGGCCGGTAAGCCTGACTTCAGTACCGGGCAAACCGGTCGAAACTATAATAAAGAACAATATTGTCAGACATATAGATGAACATAATTTGTTGAGGAAGAGTCAACATGGTTCTAGTAAAGGGAAATCATGCCTCACCAATCTACTAGAATTCTTTGAGGGGGTCAACAAGCATGTGGACCAAGGGGATCCAGTGGATATAGTGTACTTAGATTTTCAGAAAGCCTTTGACAAGGTCCCTCACCAAAGCCTCTTATACAAAGTAAGNATCCAGTGGATATAGTGTACTTAGATTTTCAGAAAGCCTTTGACAAGGTCCCTCACCAGAGCCTCTTATGCAAAGTAAACTGCCACGGGGAAGGTGCTCTCATGGATTGGTAACTGGTTAAAAGATAGAAAACAAAGGGTAGGTATAAATGGTCAGTTTTCAAAATGGAGAGAGGTAAATAGTGATTTCCCCAGGGGTCTGTTCTGGGATCAGTCCTATTCAACATATTCATAAATGATCTGGGAAAAGGGGTAAACAGTGAGGTGGCAAAATTTGCAGATGATACAAAATTACTAAAGATAGTTAAGACCCAGGCAGACTGCGAAGAGCTACAAAAGGATCTCTCAAAACTGGGTGACTGGGCAACAAAATGGCAGATGAAATTTAATGTTGATAAATGCAAAGTAATGCACATTGGAAAGCATAAGCCAAACTATACATATAAAATGATGGGATCTAAATTAGCTGTTACCACTCAAGAAAGAGATCTTGGAGTCATTGTGGACAGTTTTCTGAAAACATCCACTCAATGTGCAGCGGCAGTCAAAAAAAAAGAACAGAGTGCTGGGAATAATTAAGAAAGGGATGATAATAAGACAGAAAATATCATGTTGCCTCTGTATAAATCCATGGTGTGCCCACATCTTGAATACTATGTGCAGATGTGGTCGTCCCATCTCAAAAAAGATATATTGGAATTGGAAAAGGTTCAGAAAAGGACAACAAAAATGATTAGGGGTATGGAACGGCTTCCGTATGAGGAGAAATTAATAAGACTGGGACTTTTCAGCTTAGAAAAGAGACGGCTAAGGGGAGATATGATTGAGGTCTATAAAATCATGACCGGTGTAGAGAAAGTAGATAAGGAAGTATTGTTTACTACTTCTCATAACACAAGAACTAGGGGTCACCAAATAAAATTAGTAGGCAGCAGGTTTAAAACAAATAAAAGGAAGTATTTCTTCACACATCACACAGTCAACCTGTGGAACTCCTTGCCAGAGGATGTTGTGATGGCCCAGACCATAACAGGGTTCAAAAAAGAACAATATAAATTCATGGAGGAAAGGTCCATCAATGTCTATTAGCCAGGATGGGCAGGAATGGTGTCCCTAGCCTCTATTTGCCAGAATCTGGGAATGAGCGACAGGAGATGGATCACTTGATGATTGCCTGTTCTGTTCATTCCCTCTGGGGTATCTGGCCACTGTCGGAAGACAGGATACTGGGCTAGATGGACCTTTGGTCTGACCCAGTAGGGCCTACAATCACATGTAGCTGATCTGCAACTGCTAGCAGCAAATATCTCCAACGGCTGGTGATGGGACACTAGATGAGGCAGGCTCTGACTTACTACAGAGAATTTGTAGCCAGGTGTCTGGCTGTTGGGTCTCTCCCACATGCTCAGGGTCTAACTAATCACTATATTTGGGGTCAGGAAGGAATTTTCCCCCAGGTCAGATTGGCAGAGGTGTTTTTGTCTTCCTCTGCAGCAAGGGGCATGGGTACCTTGCAGGTTTAAACTACTGTAAATTGTGGAGTCGCTGTAACTTGAAGTCTTTAAATCATGATTTGAGAACTTCTGTAACTCAGTGAGAGGTTAGGGGGTCTGCTGTAGGAGTGGGTGGGTGAGGTTCTGTGGCCTGCAACATGCACGAGGTTAGAGTAGATGATCATGATGGTCTCTTCTGACCTTAAAGTCTATGAGTCTATAATAACACCCCATCACAGGGAGAACCCAACACTAACTCAAGGGGGCTGGCTGGCATGGAGAGAGGGAGAAGGGATCCTCTACCCAGCTGGGAGGTGTCAGGGCAAAGCCCAGCTGTTTGGGGAGCAGAAAAAGGCCAGACCAAGGCTGGGGAGGGGGAAATCTGAGCTGCCTGCCTCAGAGGGGTTGATGTAGGAAGTGGGGCCATTGGTGTTTCCCAGCCTAGATGCCCATTAGAACTGCTCCTGAGGTACATATAGCAGCAGGGCCGGCGCAACCCATTAAGCGACCTAGGCGGTCGCCTAGGGCGCAAACATTTGGGGGGCGCCGGCGCCCCGGTCGTCGGTGTAATTTTGGGGGCGGGACCTTCCGCCGCCTAGGGCGGCGAAAAAGCTGGCGCCACTACTGTATAGCAGTGCTGTCAGATGGACATTTTCTGGCTTCATTTCTCTGACTTTAGGCTGGCTTAGCAGAAAAGTAACATTACTGTATTTTATCTTAAAGCATCCACCACCCCAGAGAGAAGAGACACCAACATACGCGACCATTGCTCTGCAGCAGGAGACATGTCATTAATGCTCCACTTGCTGAAATGCAGGACTCGTCATTGTGCAGCTGCATCACAGAACCTCCCAAAATGACAGGCAACTTTAGCCCAGGCTTTGCAGCAAGGAAATGGGGAACCTTCTCTGGGGCCACAGCAGGACAATGCACAGGGCCCCAAAGTGCTGTAGGACACTGGAATATTCTTAGGGCAAATGCAGCCTGTTTGCCTTTTCGAAAAAAGTCACTTGCTGCTGCCGGAGCCAGGTCCCCCACTAACCTCCCAGGCCGCCCTGGACCCCGCATCCCCCTGAAGCGCGGGACCCCCCAAAGCCCAAACATTGGTGGAGCCAGGCCCACATTCCTAAATATTGGTGGCACACAGGCACCATGGGCCCATATAACTCACCGTCTATGAAGGGAAAAAAACTATATTTTATAGTGCTTTTCAGAAATCTATTGTGACGTTCTGTACCTTGGGGGAGCACCCTGTAACCCCCCATTTTCCTTATCTGCATATAATCGTGATCTCACATATAAAGCATACCTTGTAAGGTATCAGGGGAAAGGTTATGATCTGCTGAAAGTCATTTCTCTCTCCATATATGTGTATCATTAATGCATGCGAAGTTATGAGAATTGTGTTGTATGGTGGTCACTAAAACATGCTGTAAGTTGGGGAATCAGCCAGATATTAGCTCCCCAGAGGCAACAGCAAGGAAAGTAACCAACGCCCAGGTGGGGTGTGAAACAACCCATCAACAGCCATTGCCCAGCAAGGGAGCTACAATGCAATGACTCACCTGCATGAGGCCACACCAGGGGAATTGCTCAAATTTGCCTGGAGACTCAGCAATGCCCCCCAGACATGCCTGGACTTGTGTTCTCCAAGCACATGGACTGAGGGTATAAAACTGAAAACAGCAGGCCCAGGCTTGGCCTTTCTCCTTCACTCACCTACACTGCAAGTGTAACACCGACAGACCGCGATCATTGGCTAGAAGGATCAAACCGGGGACCTTAATGCATAAGCCTCTAACTGGCTGTTAAGCAGACTCACTTAATTCTCTCTAAGTGATCTCGGTGCCACTAGATGGGACAGAACACCACACCCAGAAGGTGTGTGGGTTACACAAGCAACAAGGACCCTGGAGACTTGAGACTCCAGCTGAGGGGACTGGCCCTGATTTCAAAGGTGAAATCTGTATACTGTGGACTGCAATATCTAGTGGGGTGAGAAAAACTGCTTAATCTGGTTGCTGCCTAGTCTAAAAGGGTTGAGAGTTTAGACAGTGTGCTTATATTTTATTTCTTTTGGTAACTAACTCTGACTTTTTGCCTATCATTTAATATCACTTAAAATCTATCTTTTATAGTCAATAAATTTGTTTAATTGTTTATCTTTACCAGTGAGTTTGTATGAAGTGTGGGGCAAATCTGGTCAGGGTACAGAGGCTGGTGTATATCCACTTTCCATTGATGAAGTAGTGAACCAATTAATAAATCTGCACTGCTCGTCTTGATGGTATATTCCTGGGGTACAGTGCTGGGAGGATTTGGCTCTGGTGCCTTTCTCTGGGTGATTCATGAGTGGCTCTGGGAGCATTCATGCAATCTAGCTGGGTATATGGGGCTCCACATGCAGTTGTGCTGAGTGATCACAGCACCAGGAGGGGTTGCTGCTGGTCACTAGCAAGGACTTGTGAGAGACAGCCCAGGCTGGAGAGAGTTAAGGGAGCACAGGATCCCACAGTCCCAGGCTGCACCCTGGGGATCCCATCACATCTGTATAAAGTTAATAAACAAACACTCTCAAGTAAAACTGAGGTGATCTCAATCTAAGCTTTTAGGAATCTAAGTTACTTTTCACTGTTTGTGAAAACTAACCTGTTTAAATTTAATTTTTCTCTTATTTACATTTATACATAAATAAATAATATATGTAAATTAAAAATACCCTTCTTATTTAGTAAAAATTAAGCTATTATTATTTTTATCATTATAAAACTTTATAGAGTTAATTCCTAAAAACATAAAGATAATTCCATTTATTCTTTTTAAATAAATTGTAAAAAGAGTAATCGTATGCAATCATTGCTGAAAATCCTCAATAACTAAATTTTGGCTCTCCATGTGCTCTTCTGTAAAAATTATGTTAAAGCACTTAACAACAACACGCACACAAATCCAGCCAGCACAGTAATTCTGTTAGGCATTTTGAGTGATTCACACCATAATTTAGAGATTATCATAATTTTTAAGAACAAACCCTGTTTTTCAGTGGGCTGTATGAATCCCACAAAGCCAGACTGCTATTATTATTATTATTATTATTATTATTATTATTAGCACTGTGGCAGGACCTAGGACCCCAGTCATGGACCAGGGCCCCATTGTGCTAGGCGCTGTACAAACCCAGAACATGAAGACAGTTACCCCAATGTAGATGAGCAACATGGGGAAGAGACAGGCTCTGCCTGCTGAGGTGCCAGCGCTGGAGAGACACCAAGCAAAATTCCCACCTTTGTGAGCCAGCCTGGAGTCCAGCTGGCCCAGGGACTGTGGGGCCCCAGTTTGTTGGGTGTGTCTGGCGTTTTATTAGCCAGACAAGCAGGGTCAGATTTCCAATAGGCACAGTAGGCACATGCCTAGGGGCACTGGTGTTCTAGGGACGCTTACCTGTCTAAAACTGTGTGCAGCACAACGGGTCAGCTGTAGGCCAGGGGGGAGTTGAAGATGCTGTGCCTAGGGACACATAAGGTGTAAATCCGGCCCTGCAGACAAAGCGGGTGAAGTAAAACCTTCTGTTGGACCAAAGTCTGCTGGTAAAAGAGACATGCTTTTGAGCTAGAAAGCTCTGCTATCCTGGGACCAACATGGCTACAACCAATTTTATTTGTGTTGTAAGGCATGCTGGGGTAGTGGGGGCCTGAAGAGGAAAGAGCCAGTGGCCACCACTGCCAAAGGAAAGGCTGGCTAGCAACAAAGGTGGGATTTAGACCCACCCATACCAAATACAAAGGATCAGCCTTAACTCCTCAGCCACTTCTTTACCCAATGGGGCATATTTCACATGAGCTATTATTTCATCAAAGACCAGGCACCTAAGTGACTGTAGAGAAGGAAACATAAGCTGGCCTGCTGGCATACCAAGCCCATAGCTACATCATGCGAGATGGCTGAGTGGTTAAGGCCCTAGACTACTATTGTGCGCTGCTGTCCCCTTTGCTTGTGGGCCGTCACTTCTTCTTTTTGTGGAGGCAGCCGCGGGGTCGCTCTTCTGCACCTCTTTACCCAGCGAAGCCGTACGGTCACCAAAAGAAGACTTAAACCTCCCCACAAATTGGGTGCCGCAACACTTCCTACACCAGGTAGGACTCAAACTTTGCTTACAATAATGAGAATCAAACAGGAAGTCTCTACACCACTGGTCGGCTTGCAGGCCTCCCCTTCTATGTCTGCTCTACCCTGGCTTGGGTGCCTGGCATTGGTTGACCAAGGAACAGCTGGTGGAAAGGGGCCCTTTGGGCTAAAAAAGTGACCGAGCGGTTAAGGTGCTGGATGGCCAATCTGTTGTGCTCTGCATTATAAATGAATAAATCATTCAATGACAGCCTGGGTTCAAAGGGTACCAAGATCAGAAATTGAATGTGATCAGAAATTGAATGTGAGTCAACAATATGATGCGGTCACAAAAAAGGCTAATGTCATTCTGGGGAGCATTAGCAGGAGTGTCCTATGTAAAACATGGGAGGTCATTGTCCCGCTCTCCTGGGAAGTGGTGAGGTCTGAGCTGGAGGCCTGTGTGAAATTCTGGGCCTCACACTTTAGGAAAAATGTGAATAAATTAGAGAGAATCCAGAGGAGAGAAACAAAAATTATCAAAGGTTTAGAAAAACTGAACTATGATGATAGGTTAAAAAAAAACGGGCATATTTAGTCTTGAGAAAAAAAGACACAGGGGGAACCTGATAACCATCTCCAGATATATTAAGGGCTGTAATAAGAAGACGGTGATCAATTGTTCTCAGTGGCCAAGAAGTAATGGGCTTAATCTGCAGCAAGGGAGGTTTAGGTTAGATAGTAGCAAAAACTTTCTAACGATAAGGGTAGTTAAGCTCTGGAATAGGCTTCCAAGTGAGGCTATGGAATCCCCATTGTTGGAGGTTATTAAGAACATGTTAGACAAATCCCCTTTCAGGGATGGTCTAGGTTCACATGATCCTGCCTCCGTGCAGAAGCCTGGACTGGATAACTTCTTGAGGTCCCTTCCAGCTTGACATGTCTATGATTGTATGATTACCAACTGTTGTTCGTGTTGCTAAGTGCTGCTGGTGCTGCAGCAATGGTAATGCTGCTAGTGTTGCTGTTCTCGGAGCTCCAACATCAGCAGCACTAGCAGACAGTTCAGTGTGTTGATTCATCAGGCTTCGATGTTACTTGTAAGAATGAGCACAGACTCGGTTCACTGGTGAAGGTGCTTGGCCAGGGTTATTGTCGACAAAGCACAGTCCTAGTGCCCCACAGGAGCTACAGATCCACTAACACACGTATGCCTGCGACAAGGTACCAGTTCAATCAGCACACCAGAGCGCTGTGTCTAGACTAGTACAAAGATGCCTCTCCTATGACTTCTCCTTTTATACATTGATATAAAGAAGTCATGTATTCCACTTTCGATCTTGTCAGTTACTACCCTTATCACCACCGTTTCTCCTTGTTCCTGCTGGTTCGAACAAACATCCTTATCCATTATCTTGTCATCCCCTCTTCATCCTTACGAGCGGTCGGTGTATTCCGGTACCATCCCTTAAGCCTGTATTTACGTAGTTACTCGAGAACTCTGTGTGTCCCTGTACCATCCTCTCACGTCAGAAATGAGCTTACTTGGTTAGCCAATACCCAGTGTGTTACTATTCTGCCAAGGCCAGGCCTATTTTGGTTCACAGCCTTTGGTACATACTGTTAGTTATGCCTAGGGCTCCAGCATGGGCAGTGTATAATGGAGGCTGGGGAGGCTAAGCCTCTCCAAACCTCTGCTAATGCTCCCCACCACGGCCCCAGGGCTGGGCCATGACCGGGGCTCAGAGCTCTTCCGGGTGGCCAGGACTCGGGTCTCCTCCGACCAGCCAGGGCAGTTCACATGGGCCATCTGGGCAGGCTGAGGTGGGTGGGTCGGCGTGCAGGCCGGCACATGGGGTGGCTCGGGAAGGCTGGCCCGAGTTCAGGGTGGCCCAAGTGGGCAGGCTAGTCAGGGCAGCTTGGGAGGATGGGTGAGCGGGCTGGGGCTTGGGCGGGTGGGCCAACCGCAGTGGCTCAGGTGTGCCGGTGGGCGGGCCGGGGCTAGGGGCGGTTTGGGTGGGTAGACGGCTGGACCGAGGCTTGAGGCAGCTCGTGTGGGCCAGCAGGGGCTTCTCCAGCCATGGTGTGGGGCTCAGGGCTCCTCTGGCCCTGGCAGGCAATAGCGGGGGGGTGGGACCTCGGGTGGAAGGGGTGGGGAAGGGGGCTAGCCTCCCTGAATGGGGGTTTCACACACCACCCATGGGCTCCAGCAAGGCCTTTACCTATATTCCCACATTTGTCATACAGGCCTTCAGGGTAATTAACCTCTAGATCACAGGGGAGTCATGTGTGCATAGGGCAGAACAGAACATTGGCCGATTCCACCTGCAACCAGTGAGGACTTAAACATGGTGCACCCTGGAGCAGAGCGGAAAATGGAATTTCTTCCCTTTGGAAAATCAATTCCCACTGAAATTTTCAGCAATCAAATTTTAACTTTTAATAAAAAAACTGATAACCTGAAAACTGGGGAGAAGGGAATATTAGGTTTCAGTAACTGAAAACTGAAAATTTTCAGTTGAAAACTTCCAAAAGCCAAAATATTTTGGGGATTTAGAGATTCCAATGAAAAATCCAAAATGTTCAAAGAAAGCAGACACTGCCACAAAGAAAAAGGTAAAATAAAAACAATCATTTAGTCAAAATCTAGTTTTCTATCAAAAAAAAAAATCTTGATGTAAAATTCTCAGCTGGGCCTGGTGCAGTCGTCATTCTGAATGAGTTCTTTCCTCAGTGCTATTGCTGGGCTGGTGCTGTACAGTCAGGCATCGTACAGCATGGTCCCTGCCCTAACAATCTGCTGTGGGTTCTCTGAACTGGAGTGTTAAACTTCCCAGTATCCTTTGTTAAAGTCTATCCTGGGTATGTCTGTGGCCTGGCCTAGCTGCCCCATCAGTCTGTCAGTGTCGGGCCTTCAGTGCACACCAGATCTCCATGCTCCACTGAGCTTCCTGAAATCGATGCCAAGACCAACAGCTCCACCTCGTCCCTCGCGCCCATTCACTGTTAGGTGGCTCAGCCATCCCAGATTGAGCATCTTCTTCCCCTCCTCAGTCAGACTCCGGATCATCGTCTCTGGTACCTATTGCACTTTTGGTCTCAGAGGGAGAGTCCCCACACGAGACTTTGGGCGGGGGGGAGTTAGATCCTAACTGTGTGGCCTGGGGCTGTCTCTATCATAGGCCCAAACCAGAACCCCAAGTTCACACCCCCAAACTCTGGGGAAGGTCAGATTAGGACCCACAGCAGGAGCTAAACCTCAGGGCCCATCTCCAGTTGTTCTGTCCCAGTCCAGCATCTCCCTTCCCCCTGGTCCCCTCTTTCACTGATCAGCCACAGCCATCTGAGTGTTTAGAAATTTGAGCTGGTTTGGAGTCTTTAAACCGAGAGGGGACGTCTCTTTCTACCAGACAGGCTCTAGCTCAGCCAGAAGTTAGCAGCTCAATGCAGGGATCCCTGGGGGAGGATCTCTGGGCTGGGCTGTGCAGACACTCAGATTAGATGGTCCCATCGCTCCCTTCTGGCCTTTAAATGTACAACTATGAAAATAAACTGCCCTGGAAACCTCATGAGAACAAACTAAATGGAGAGACAGAGAGAGAGAGAATGAGGCAGGTTAACGTGTGAAGACAAAAATAACATTGTGTGAGCGGGTTCTTCAATCCCACATCACAGCGTGTGATGCACCCCCACCCCGCTGGGCTGCGAGCTCGGGGTTAGGCTGGGGAGAGCTCACTGCAGGGTGGGGGAAGAGGTGTCTGCCCAGGAGACTCTGCAGATGCTCAGGGTGCTGTTGACTTGTCCTGCAGTTCCCTCCCTGTGCGGCTGTATGGAGCAGCTGGATTGTGTGTGCAGAGACTCGCTGAGCAGGAGCCACTGCTCACAGCACAGACTCTCCTCTCCTTTCCCTCTTCAAAGAAGCAGCCAGTCGCTCTCTAGTCCTGCAGCATCTGGCTCCATCAATAACCTCTGCAGAGTTGGGGAGATGGGTCTAATTCTGCCCTGGTTGCCATGGGGTTTGGGCCAGGGGAGGGAGGCAGGATCGAGGCCAGTATGAATAGGGGGTGGGATGCTCTGGGATAAATTAAATGCCCTACAGCAGAATTCCCAGCTTGTGTTTCTGATGTTTTCCCTCATTCCCAATTCCCAGTCCCGTCCCATCCAGACTCTTCTCCTTTTGGGGTGAAATAGCCCAGGGCCATTGGCCTTCCAGGCAGGTACCAGGTTGGTTGTTGTCACTCAGGCTTTTGGGAGAGCTGGGGGCGGAGGGGAGGAAGGACAATCTAGTGGGTGGTGCTCAAGAGCCCAGGGTTCAGTCCCTGACTCAGCTGTGGACTCCTGTGTGTCCTGGGCTAAGTTACTTGGTCTCACTCTGTGCATCCGTTTCCCCAGCTGTGAAATGAGGATGAGCTGCCTCAGGACTGTCTGAGGATAAACCCATTAATGATTGTGAGGGGCTCAGATACTCCAGTGACAGGGCATGTACAAGACAAGGGAGCACATTGATGGGAAGAGCTGTTTATCTCAGGGCTTCTCTATAGACAGGGACATTTATAAGTATAATTAAACTGCTCTAGCTTTGCTGGTGTAACTCCCACGGGGACACTCTTATTGTGGAATCAGAGCCTTTGTCGGGTTTATTCATAGATTCTAAGGCCAGAAGGAACCACTGTGATCACATAGTCTGACCCCCTGTGTAACACAGGCCAGAGAACTGCCCCCAAATAATCCCTGTTTGAACTAGAGCATCTCTTTTAGAAAAACATCCACCCTTCATCTAAACATTGCCGGTAATGGAGAATCCACCAACAGCCTGTAGTAAGATTTTCCCATGGTTAATTATCCTCACTGTTCAAAATTTACACTTTATAGTTGATAGTGCTACCAAAAGATAGCAGATAAATAAATAGATAAACCAGAAAAAGGCTCTCTTATACCAGAATCTGGGTGTGTACTGTTAGCATATAAGTGTGTTTGTTAGCCTGAGATAGAATTTTGGGTTTGACTTTTAATAGTTTTACATCCTTACTAATATGTGTGAAGAAGAAACGACAAAGATGCTGTGTGTTGCATTTCCCACAACCAGCTGGGGCTTTTAGTACAATGGGACAGATAAGGGATAGAGCTAAAAGCATTACAGGGTATGGTGGGGGTGTAATATATGAGCGCAGACTTGATAACTGCCTCAATTCCTTATCTCAAAGAAAGATCAGGTAACCAGTCGGGAGGGGCAACTGGGGGTGGAGGGGAGGTAAAATACTAAAAGACCAGAGAAATGCCTGCTTCTGACCAGAGCACAACCTCACTCCTTACCCTTCCCAAGGGGTACAAAAGGGGTGGGATGAAGACCCCGACTCACAACCCTCCAGAACGGAACATGACTATAAGTTATAAGGGGTGTGACTAGGGGTGTGCATTGCAGGTATATTTGGGCCTGCTAAGAAGAAGGAGGGGGAGTGGAAAGGGGAATTATAATGGTAATGGGGGAATGGGAGAATGGGGGATTGGGAACAGGGGAATAAGGAACAGGGACACAGGCAAGGCTCTGCAGCGTCAGAGCTGGGAAGGGGGACACGGGGTAAATTCTCTGCGGCATCAGAGCTGAAAACAGAATACTGGGAAGATGGAGCTCCGTCGGTGTGTTAGGGGTTAGAAGAAGAAGGGGTTCTATTGGCATATAGAACTGTAGTTGGGGAAGGGGAAAACTCTATTGGCGTATAAATATAAGCCTGACTGGTGTGAAGGGCTTTGGAACATGGTAAAACTCTATCGGCACATAGAGATACACCTGACGGGTGTGAAGGGCTTTGGAATATGCTTTCTTAGAACTAAAGCTCCAATAAACATTGCATTGTCTGCACTTCAGACTTCTGGTCTTCTGCTTTCCATCTGTGTGACAAGAACCAGGGAAGAGGGTGAAGGGAAAGCCCTCTAACATGCATAGTGATTTTACTGCTATTACTGGAGTGGTATAAATTCATCCCTTAGCTGATACCAGATAACTTCCCATGAAGGCCTAGACAATACTTAGTCCTGCCATGAGTGCAGGGGACTGGATGTCTCAAGGTCCCTTCCAGTCCTATGATTCTATAGCAGCAGGGGTTGTGTGGTTCACGGGCAGGTGCTGGGTTGAATCCATCTGCTTTGGGAACATGTCAGGGTGCTCACAGCTTTCACACAGCCGCCTCTGTTGCCTCAGCAGGAAATGTGATAAACCAAACACGGTGTTTAAAATTAATATTATATCCATTTATCCCCATATACATCCTTTGTCTATCTTTCTACCTCTCTATTTCCATGCATAGTCATCTATCTATCCATCGATCTATCTATTGATCTCTCTCTCTCTATCACAGGCTCTGTGCAGCTGACTCATTTCAAGTCTCTATTAAAGCACTAGCCTAGAGAGGCGCCCTGGTCATTTCTTCCCTGTGTGGAGCCGTCTCTCTGCTCCTTTCAGGTTCTGTGCAGTGAGGCAGCTGCAGGGTCTGTGCAGCAGGAGGAACTCACTCTGCAGATGCTCTTGCTTCATGTATCAGCTGCTTTTGCAGCTCTGGGGGGGGAGGAACGGGGTGAGTTCCCCTTCTTCACATCCCATTTTGCACTGTTCTTGATCCTGTCATCAACCTCCCCTTCACCCTCCCATGGTGGAGACTTTCCCTGTTCCTGTTCCTGTGGCCAGTGCGGGTTGGAGTCACTTCAAGTGAAAGCTCCGGAGCCATTTCTCTGTCACAAGAGAACCGACCCTCTTACACGGCGGCCTGATCCCCAGGCCAGTGAAGTCAGTGGAGTCTTTCCATTGACACCAAGGGGCTTTGGTTCAGAGCAGCCCCTTTCTGGGCAGCATTGTCTGAGCTCCAAGCAGGGCCCGGCTGCCATCCAAGGGTACCAGCAGCTCAGCCTGAACCACAGCCCCGGGGATCACTCTGCACTAGAGCCACCACAATGCTGTGATCTAAAATGGACGTCGTTTTCAAAGTGAGAGTTTTTGTCAAACGTTTTCATTATTTCCAAAGTTTACATTTTACAAATTAAAAATTAAAACTCTTCTGGGGGTTTTGTAAAATCAACACTGGAAAAATTAAAAGAAAAAATTAAAATTTACATTTAAATAACCCACTTTTTCAGATAATTTTTTAAAAGTTTTCAGGTTTTGAATTTCCCCTCCCTCCATTTTTACCATTTTGCCACCAAGAGATGGGAAAAAATATTTTTCACAAAAGGTTTTGAAACAATCATTTTAAAAAACTTGCCACAAATATTTACCCTTTTTCACACTGGCGTTTTCTAGGCACTGCTTATGACAGGTATTGTCAAACTGTGCTCCTCTGACCCTCACCTGAGCATCTGAGCTCCCCCAGTATAGCCCTGTCCAGCTGCTCTGCAGAGCTGACTCCATCCCAGGGGTGAAATGTGCCCATCCACCATCCCAGGACAATCCGTTTCTGCATCAATTACTCTGCAAAGTTGCTCTGCTAAACTGCTCTGCCTTGTACTCCTGACAGATTTCCCTCAATTGTTTGGCTTCCTGCAGAGGTGTTAATGTCTGTTCACAAGACTTTTTTCTGTAAGTGGGGAAATGGTCCCGCTATTGTGGGGAACTTTCCTGGCATATACACTACCCTGGTGGAATTAGTGAAAGGATCTGAGTCCTCACTCCCACTCCCTTTACCCAAAGACCTGCCTGCCCTTGAGGACTCCCCTTCCACTCTCCTGTGTGGCAGAGTCCTCATAACCCCAACAAGGCTGGGCCCAGGATTCCTGGGGGGCTCCTGCTAAGGTGACCAGATGAGGGGAGGAAAATATCAGGACACATTGGGGGGGGGGGGCCCGTCGGCAGAGCAAAAAAACCCAATAAAACGGAGTCCTGCCGGCTGAGCACTGTGCTGCTGGCAGATATCGGGACAAAATACATCCCGATATCCGCCGATATCGGGACTTCTGGTCACCCTAGCTCCTGCCCAGGCGCTGGCTGTGCTGCAGAGATGCTGGGGGTTGGACACTTGCTCTGGCAGTGGCCGCACGCCCTCAGGCTCTAGGTGGCAGGATGATTTTTTGCATCATCAATGCCCCCGTTGGGGTTATGATTCCCCCCCCCCCCCAGTCTGGCCTGCAAGGCCTCTTGACTGGTGGCATCTCCCTGCACTGGGCCCTCTGACCAAGGGTCCCCCTCACTCTCCCTAGCTGCTCACCGCACCCGCTTCGGACTGCTCCAGCCCCAGCACTGTTGCTTGCTGCTCTGTCTCCAGCTCCCTGGGCTGTTTTTCTGGTTCTGGTTGATGAGCTCTCTTCCCAGCACAGGTCTGCTCCCTGGGCTGCTTCTCTGGTTCTCTCTGGCTCTGGCTGACATGGCTCTGCTCCCAGCTCAGCTCAGGCTCCTGCTCTCTCCGTAGATTGGTGCCTCGGCCCCACTTGGGCCCAGGCAGTTCCAGCTCACACGGAGGATGAGACCCCCTGGCCCCTTGACACTCCCATTAGCCTGCCTGCCCTGTCAATCAGGCTGACCTGGAGCATTGGCCTCTCCCCATAGCCCCTGGAGACTGTCAGTCTCAGGGTCCTGATTTCCCATCGACCCATCCCCTTGGTACTGGGAGCTACCCAACCGAAAATACTATTGCTCTGGTTCCCCCAATTGCTTAGTCACACTGATTCTGGCTCCCCACCTGCTCAGAGGTCACTTCTGGATGCTCTTTATCCACTGCCATGTGTTCTGATCCACCTGGCAGTGGGGGGTGATGAGAGAGAGAACCAGGGTAGGGGGAAGGGACCTGGTGCCCGTCTCTCAGCAGGGACAGCAGATTCCTCAGCAGCCCGGAGTGGGGAGTGGGGTCAGTCAGGGCAGGATGGGCAGAAGTGGCTGGAGCTGGCTGTGGAGCACAGGGCAGGTGGAGACTAAGCAGGTGGGGGAGCCAGTGCAGTTCCATGGTAGGTCTTCTCTGGGGGTGAAATTCACCCCTGTGCACCTGCACAAGGCCCAGACCCCAGTTATGTCCCTCTTAAGCTGAGCGGGTAAATTTCCCCCTAGGGGAGCTGGGTCCTTCTCACCAGGGACTGGAGACCAGGGTGAAGGCAAAAGGTTCAGGCTCCTCCAATATACCAGGCCTCCCAATCACCCAGTGACCTTTCACCCCGGCCCAGCTGTGCCTTTAGCCAGGGGGCTGTCCCAGTCCCCAGCAACTGAGATGGGATGGGAGGCGTTTCCTCAGTGACATGTTTAAACTCAAATAAGCAAACCAGGCCCCTTCGGTTTTCAATCTTGCAGCCCTAAATAGAGACACTGTGGCTGGAGCATGGAAGGGGGGTGGCATGGGGCAGGAAATGGGGAGTGGTGACGAATGTCAGACACAAGAGAGGACAGAGCAGGTCAGAGAGAGGCTGCAGAGTCTCTGCTACCTGAGCCCTAGAGACCCCAGGGGCCTGGGAGAAGGGAGAGGAGCTGGCTGAAGCATCCAACCCTGGGGAGCAGACGGGGGCAGATGAGAGCAGAGAGAGAGACCGGAGCTTCCCTTCTGCTGAAGTCAGACAGGGAAGTGGGGGCAGGTGGGAGCAGGGAGTGACGGCGGATTGTCCCCTCCCGGCCCCGTCAGCAGCAGAAGCCGCTGGGCTGTTTCCATCCCGATCGGTTCCCCTCACTGCCCTGATGATCCTGTCTCTGTGCCTCTTGCTGCCCGGTGAGTATGCAGGAATCCTGTGCTAATTCGTAACAGGTTGGGAGGAAACAGAACAGAGAGCAGCCCCTGGCCCAGACTGTCTGCAAATCCTCTTCAGTGGGAGAGAAATAGGAACCAGTTTAAACACGGAGTATGAGAGTTACTGGGCCAGATCCCCAACTGGTGTAAAAAAGTGTAGCTCCACTGGAGTCAGTGCCGGTTTACACCAGCTGAGGATCTGGCCCTCTAGAGAGCTGAAGGGAAAGGCGGTCCCAGATCAGTGAAGGTCTGTGTGCGTGAGGAATCTGCCATGCCCCAGATCTAACATCCTGCCTGGTTTGCTTCTTCACCAAAACACAAATCAGCAATGTTTTTCCTGTCTATTAAAGGCAGTTTTTGTCCCTCAAAAGTGACCTTGGAAAAGGGGGAGATTTTGTCTCCAGCACTAACTACATGGCACCTTTCTGTTCCCAGCACTGAGTCCCAGCAGCCAGGAGATCTGCTCAGCTCCCGGTGAGTCCGTCTGTCTGTCCCCAATCTACCCAAGGCATTTACCCCTCCCCAATGTTTTCCCCAGGAATTGAAATTAGGGGGGGTGTTTGAATTTACAGGGGCGGGGTCAGGGCCGATGAGGGGTGCGACTGTGAGGGTGAAGGTGGGCTGTATGGCACCATAGTAAAAACTGAAAAATGTTTCATGACCATTTTATTGGATTTAACTCATGTTTTAAAATCATCACACAAATTAAAGTTGGCTACTCAAGCCTTCTATGAAGCACTACTCATAGACTTTAAGGTCAGAAGGGGCCATTATGATCATCTAGTCTGACCTCCTGCACAACGCAGGCCACAGAATCTCACCCCCCACTCCTGTAATAGACCCCTAACCTATGTCTGAGCTATTGAAGTCCTCAAATCATGGTTTAAAGACTTCAAGGTGCAGAGAATCCTCCAACAAGTGACCCATGCCCCACACTGCAGAGGAAGGCGAAAAAACCCCAGGGCCTCTGCTAATCTGCCCTGGAGGAAAATTCCTTCCTGACCCCAAATATGGCGATCAGATAAACCCTGAGCATGTGGGCAAGACTCACCAGCCAGACACCCAGGAAAGAATTCTCTGTAATAACTCAGATCCCACCCCATCTAACATCTCATCATAGGCCATTGGGCATCTTTACCGCTAATAGTCAAAGATTAATTAAATGCCAAAATTAGGCTAACCCATCATATCATCCCCTCCATAAACTTATCAAGCTTAGTCTTGAAGCCAGATATGTCTTTTGCCCCCACTGCTCCCCTTGGAAGGCTGTTCCAGAACTTCACTCCTCTGATGGTTAGAAACCTTCATCTAATTTCAAGTCTAAACTTCCTGATAGCCAGTTTATATCCATTTGTTCTTGTGTCGGCATTGGTACTGAGCTTAAATAATTCCTCTCCCTAGTATTTATTCCTCTGATATATTTATAGAGAGCAATCATATCTCCCCTCAGCCTTCTTTTGGTTAGGCTAAACAGGATTAAAAAAAAGAACTAAATAAGTTCCTGGAGAATAGGTCCATCAGTGGCTATTAGCCAGGATGGGGAGGGATGCAACACCATGCTCTGAGTGTCCCATGCCTGTTTGCCAGAAGCTGGGAATGGGCAACAGGGGATGGATCACTTGATGATTACTTGTTCTGTTCATTCCCTCTGAAGCACCTGGCCCTGACCACTGTCGGAAGACAGGATACTTGTCTGACCCAATATGGCCATTCTTATGTAAAAATTGATTATTATAATAAAAATGTTTAGTACAGAAACTCCCCAACATAATGACCTCTCAAGATAGCAAAGAGGTGAGATAACAACCTTGGCAAATAATGCATTTTAAAAATCTTGGCCTACTAGGAAACATATGTATATAAGTTTCCATTCCCAGTCACAAATCTAGCATTCTGGAGCAAAGTCACTAAAATATAGTCCAACAAACAA
The DNA here is from genome assembly GCA_003942145.1 of Platysternon megacephalum. Taxonomy (NCBI): domain Eukaryota; kingdom Metazoa; phylum Chordata; order Testudines; family Platysternidae; genus Platysternon; species Platysternon megacephalum. The sequence goes on from QXTE01000429.1 coordinate 66,681, forward strand.
ATGTTTATTTAACGTGCCCCTCACTTTCCCCTCCATCGCACCCCATTCACCAGTGTTGTCCTTGGTCAGTGGAGACTCAGAGTTCAGAGGTGCTTTCACATGAGTTCACCTCCCAGGTGGGGGGCAAGAAGGCACCTTGCTCATTCCTCCAGCTGCCCACACTGGGGTCTCTTATTCTAGGAGAGTGAACAGCACCAAACAATGCGAACCTAGCCCCATTGACAGCGCTGGGTGCCACCAACGCCCCACTGACAACTCTGACCCATTCCCCTTCCCAGGTGCTCTCCCTGCCCCCGCCCTCTACCTGAGCCAGACATCTGCCCAGCCAGGGGACTCCATGCAGTTCAAGTGCTCCATGTTCTCCCGGGCCCCGGCCACCCGCGTCATCTTCTGCAAGGACAGTGAGGAGGTTTCGTCCCAGAGGGGCTTGGAGGAGAAGGCCACCTACGACTATAACCATGTGGTGTCTGGAGTCAGCTCTGGGAATTACACCTGTGGGTATGAGATCAAGGACAGTGACAACCGGGTGAACAGATCCCAGCTCAGCCCTGCCCAGCTCCTCAACATCACCGGTAAGGCGTGTGTGTATGTGTGTGTGTGTGTGTGTGTGTGTGCATATCCCAGCTCAGCCCTGCCCAGCAACTCAGCATCACACGAAATGGGGGGGAATGGCAGACCAAGAACAACAATTAAATAATAAACCCCTGAAAATCCAAATGCTGAATTTCATCAAAATCTGAAACAAAAATTTCTAACAAAATATCTATGTTCAAAATTTGACACAGGGAACCCAGCCCCCAATTTTCACCCATCTCAGCTCAGAAGGCCCAACCCTGACAGGTAGGGGACATCATAGAAATGTCGGGCTGGAAGGGACCTCAAAATGCCATCAAGTCCAGCCCCATGCACTGAGGCAGGACCAAGTAAAGCTGGACCATCCCTGATAGGAGTTTGTCCAATCTGTTTTCAAAAACCTCCAATGACAGGGATTCCACAACCTGGTAGGGGAGGGATAGCTCAGTGGTTTGAGCTTTGGCCTGCTAAACCCAGGGTTATGAGTTCAATCGTTCAGGGGGCCATTTGGGGGTAAAAATCTGACTGGGGATTAGTCTTTGCTTTAAGTGGGGGGTTGGACTAGATGACTCCTGAGGTCCCTTCCAACCCTGATATTCTATCCCTTGGAAGCCTGTTCCAGAGCATTAAAAAGGTCATAGAGCAGTTTTTAAACTAAGGGTTGGGGGAAAGCTGACAGGTGTGGAACAGCACGTGGTTCGGACATCCCTTAGGGGAGGGTCTATTAATAGAGAATCTCTATGTCTGAGTGAGGACAAGAGGATAGAAAATGATAAAATACAGACAGGGTCTGATCAGAAACAGTCAAATAAAAAAGAGTCCCATTCAATTACATCATGTAATGGCCGACAGCTAAAAGGAGACACGTTTGTAAAGTGCTTATATACCAATGCTAGAAGTCTAAATAATAAAATGGGTGAACTAGAGTGCCTCATATTAAATGAGGATATTGATATAATAGGCATCACAGGAACTTGGTGGAATGAGGATAATCAATGGGATACAGTAATAACGGGGTACAAAATATATCAGAAGGACAGAAGAGGTCGGGCTGGTGGGGGAGTGGCATTATATGTGAAAGAAAGCGTAGAATCAAATGAAGTAAAAACTGTAAATGAATAAAATTGTACCATAGAATCTCTATGGATAGAAATTCCATGCTCTAATAATAAGAATATAGTGGTAGAGATATATTACCGACCACTCGACCAGGATGGTGATAGTGACTGTGAAATGCTCAGCGAGATTAGAGAGGCTATTAAAATAAAAAACTCAATAATAATAATGGGGGATTTCAATTATCGCCATATTGACTGGGTACATGTCATCTCAGGACGGGATGCAGAGATAAAGTTTCTTGACACCTTAAATGACTGCTTCTTGGAACAGCGGGTCCTGGAACCCACCAGAGGAGAGGCAATTCTTGATTTAGTCCTAAGTGGCGCACAGGATCTAGTCCAAGAGATGAATATAGCTGGACCGCTTGGTAATAGTGACCATAATATAATTAAATTTAATATCCCTGTGGCAGGAAAAACAGCACAGCAGCCCAACACTGTAGCATTTAATTTCAGAAAGGGGAACTACACAAAAATGAGGAGGTTAGTTAAACAGAAATTAAAGGGTACAGTGCCAAAAGTGAAATCTCCGCAAGCTGCGTGGAAACTTTTTAAAGACACCATAATAGAGGCTCAACTGAAATGTATACCCCAAATTAAAAACATAGTAAGAGAACCAAAAAAGAGCCACTGTGGCTAAACAACAAAGTAAAAGAAGCAGTGAGAGACAAAAAGGCATCCTTTAAAAAGTGGAAGTTTCCTAGTGAGGAAAATAGAAAGGAGCATAAACACTGGCAAATGAACTGTAAAAATACAATTAGGAAGGCCAAAAAAGAATTTGAGGAACAGTTAGCCAGACTCAAAAAGTAATAGCAAAATTTTTTTTAAGTACATCAGAAGCAGGAAGCCTGCTAAACAACCAGTGGGGCCACTGGACAATTGAGGTAGTAAAGGAGCACTCAAGGACAATAAGGCCATTGCAGAGAAACTAAATCAGTTCTTTGCATAGGTCTTCACGGCTGATGATGTGAGGGTGATTCCTAAACCTGACTGAGGTGTCATTAGAGGAGGTTTTGGAACAAATTGATAAATTAAACAGCAATAAGTCACCAGGACCAGATGGTATTCACCCAAGAGTTCTGAAGGAACTCAAATGTGAAATTGCAGAACTACTAACTGTAGTCTGTAACCTATCATTTAAATCAGCTTCTGTACCAGATGACTGGAGGATAGCTAATGTGATGCCAATTTTTAAAAAGGGCTCCAGAGGTGATCCCGGCAATTACAGGCCTGTAAGCCTGACTTCAGTACCAGCCAAACCGGTTGAAACTATAATAAAGAACAATATTGTCAGACATATTAGATGAACATAATTTGTTGAGGAAGAGTCAAGATGGTTTTAGTAAAGGGAAATCATGCCTCACCAATCTACTAGAATTCTTTGAGGGGGTCAACAAGTAAGTGGACCAAGGAGATCCAGTGGATATAGTGTACTTAGATTTTCAGAAAGCCTTTGACAAGGTCCCTCACCAAAGGCTCTTACGCAAAGTAAGCTGCCACAGGATAAGAGGGAAGGTACTCTCATGGATTGGTAACTGGTTAAAAGATAGGAAACAAAGGGTAGGTATAAATGGTCAGTTTTCAGAATGGAGAGAGGTAAATAGTGGTGTCCCCAGGGGTCTGTTCTGGGACCAGTCCTATTCAACATATTCATAAATGATCTGGGAAAAGGGGTAAACAGTGAGGTGGCAAAATTTGCATATTATACAAAATTACTAAAGATAGTTAAAACCCAGGCAGACTGCGAACTGCTGCAAAAGGATCTCTCAAAACTGGGTGACTGGGCAACAAAATGGCAGATTTCAGAGTGGTAGCCATGTTAGTCTGTATCAGCAAAAAGAACGAGGAGTACTTGTGGCACCTTAGAAACTAACAAATTTATTTGGGCATAAGCTTGCAGATGAAATTTAATGTTTATAAATGCAAAGTAATGCACATTGGAAAGCATAATCCAAACTATACATATAAAATGATGGGGTCTAAATTAACTGTTACCACTCAAGAGAGAGATTGTGGAGTCATTGTGGATAGTTCTCTGAAAACATCCACTCTATGTACAGCGGCACTCAAAAAAGCAAACAGAATGCTGGAAATAATTAAGAAAGGGATAGATAATAGGAAAGAAAATATGTTGCCTCTATATAAATCCATGGTACGCCCACATCTTGAATACCGTGTGCAGATGTGGTCACCCCATCTCAAAAAAGATATATTGGAATTGGAAAAGGGCAACAAAACTGATTAGGGGTATGGAACAGCTTCCATATGAGAAGAGATTAATAAGACTGGGACTTTTCAGCTTGGAAAAGAGAAGGCTAAGTGGAGATATGATTGAGGTCTATAAAATCGTGACTGGTGTAGAGAAAGTAGATACGGAAGTGTTGTTTACTGCTTCTAATAATACAAGAACTAGGGGTCACCAAATGAAATTAATAGGCAGCAGGTTTAAAACAAATAAAAGGAAGTATTTCTTCATACAACGCACAGTCAACCTGTGGAACTCCTTGCCAAGACCATAACAGGGTTCAAAAAAGAACTAGATAAATTCATAGAATATCAGAGTTGGAAGGGACCTCAGGAGGCCATCTAGTCCAACCTGCTGCTCAAAGCAAAACCAATCCTGAGACAGATTTTTGCCCCAAATCCTTAAATGCCCCCTTCAAGGATTGAACTCACAACCCTAGGTTTAGCGGGCCAATGCTCAAACCACTGAGCTATGCCTCCTCCCTAGCATAGAGGATAGGTCCATCAATGGCTATTAGCTAGGATGGGCAGGAATGGTGTCCCTAGCTCTGTTTGCCAGAAGCTGGGAGTGAGCGACAGGGGATGGATCACTTGATGATTCCCTGTTCTGTTCATTCCCTCTGGTGCACCTGGCACTGGCCACTGTCGGAAGACAGGATACTGGGCTAGATGGACCCTTGGTCTGACCCAGTAGGGCGATTCTTCTGTTCTTATGTTCACTAGCCCTATAGTTAGAAAGCTTTTCCTACTATCTAACCTAATCCTCCCTTGCTGCAGATTAAGCCCATTACTGCTTGTCCTACCTTCAGTGGTACTGAGAACAATTGATCACCATGCTCTTTATAAACAGCCCTGAACATATTTGGAGACTGTTATCAGGTTCCCTGTCAGGCTTCTTTTCTCAAGACTAAACATGCCCAGTGTTTTAACCTTTCCTCCTAGGTCAGGTTTTCTAAACCTTTAAACATTTTTGTTGCTCTCCTCTGGACTCTCTCCAATTTGTCCACATCTTTCCTAAAGTGTCACACGCAGAACTGGACTCTGCACTCCAGCTGAGGCCTCACCCATGCCAAGCAGAGCAGAACAATGACCTCCCGTGTCTTACATACAACATTAGCCCTTTTCAAAACTACGTTGCACTGCTGACTAGATTCAGTTTGTGACCCACCCTAACCCCAGGCCCCTTTCATCAGCACGGCCACCAGCCAGTTATTGCCCATGGTGTAGTTGTGCTAGGGCAGCGTATGGGCCTGGAATGGGGCCATGTTCTGCTCCGATCTCTTGTGTATTTATTGCCTAGGTGATGACTCCAGCAGCGGCAGTGTCGGGGGTTCCTCCCCACAAGGTAAATGCTTCTGAAGCGTTTCTTTATTCTGGGGACTCTATTTAGGAAAAGGTGGGTCCTGGGCTGGGCAGCCCCCAGTCTGAGTGTGATCGCCATGACGATGGATATTGAGGAAACACCCAATGAAGCAACAGGGTGACAGGCTTGTCCAATGCGGCATTTTCTCCCTGTATCTCTTTCAGGAATTAACCAGCATTGCTGAGCCGGGCTGCATCTTTTCAGGAAATGGCTCTTTCAAAGGGGGAATCCCAAACCCTTCTGGTGGGCAAGAGTTCACAGATTGCTAAACCGGCAGTCAGTGAATTATTTCCTCCCTCTCGACTCCCTGTATTTGCTGTTGCTCTGGCAGGAGGCACCAGATGCATTATCACATCTGGGCTCACAAGTTCTTTCTCTCTGTGTAATCAGTTATTTATACTCTGTGCTCCAGTCCTAGAACAGAGGTGTCACAAACAGCATGTGGGCAAACCCCTAGTTCAGGAATCTCAGCCCAGCACCAGTGCCCAGTTCCCAGGGAGCAACTGAGCCCTAGGAACTGACTTTAGCAGACCCCAAACCTGGCTGTTTGCCCCAGCCCCTGCCCCACAAGCATCTGCATCAGCAAACCAAAACCTAAACAGTATGTCTGCAAAGGCTGTGTGCACCGCTCACAGGGCAAGGAAAACCTGGTGTAAAACTTTGTGTAACAGTGTCAGCTAGTGACTCCTGCCAGAGTGACACTAATGTTATCTGTGCCTGTAGAGCTCCTGGGAACAGGGCATTTCTGTCCTGTGAGAAATTCTGAGCATTCACATTTTATTTTCATCCTGAATCAGGATGAAAAGTCAAAATTTCAGATTTTGCAAGGAACAGAAATTCAGCAACATTTCGATTCCGAAAGAATGAAGAGCCTCGTCGAAAGGTTTTGATTTTGAAGAAACAGTATTTTCTGATGGAAAACTCTTCCACTGGGTATTTGTAGACCAGTTCTGCACACGTCTCTGCAGGCTGCACAGATCTCTGGCCCTCACTCAGGAAAGCTCTCCAATGTGTGCTCCAGTCCCACCCTATCCAGGACAGCACTTATGTATGTGCTTAATTTTAGGCACCTGCTACAGTCCCATTGCTGGACCTAACATGGCTGTTTGAAGTTAAGTTTGTACCTGGGCGCTGTCCCGAACAGTGACGCTTCCCTGAAGCAGGGCAGTTCCCACACCGATGTTTCCTGCCTTGAGGAGCTCACCCTTAGAGCTGGGGGAAAATCCAGGGTTATTTCCACAAAAAATTGTGAAGAAAACTATTTCATTCAAAACTTGTTATGGGAAATTTCACTGTTTTGAGGAAAAATATATTCATAAAACTCAACACAAAAATTTCATTTGGCCTCATTTTGACTTGACAGTTTCCTTTTTGGGGGATTTTCAGAACCAAAATGAGACACAACTGTCAGTTAGAAACAGAGAGAGTTTCACTTTGTTTAGTTTCAAAGTAAATGGATTTTTTTCTTCCATTTCTGGATTTTGAAAACCAAAATGAAACAAAACTGTCAATTCAAAGCAAAACAAAATGTTTTCTTTCATTTCAAAATTATTTTTGTGGAAAGACTAAGAAGGTCCTTGCGTGCGAATTGTTTGGGAGAAAGATTTTGATTTCGGTTAAACTGTGTTTGGATTAAAAAAAAAAGTTTGTCAAAAAAAAAATAGTGGAAAAACTTCAACGAGCTTTACTCACAAAGAACAGCCAATAATGTTGCCTGGCAGATAACCGTGGGGTGAGCTTCCAGGTACGTTCATGAGGACATGAGGGGTCACTTACCATGGGACTCAGCCAACTCCAGCCAGTAGGGACTTGCCAGTGGCTGCTTGGAGAGGCCATTCACATTGTGGTTCTTTCCTAGGGCTGGATCTGAAGCTCCTATTGGGAATTACAATCCCTGCCGTCCTGGTTCTGGCTGTGATACTTTATCTGCTGGGAAAGAAAGGTGGGTCTGAGAGTGAGGCCAAGCCGTGTTAGCAAATGTACAGACAGAAGTGGTGGAGAAAACCCATTAGATCCCCTGTACCCAGTGTGTCTGGGATGGGGGGGAGAGATGATCAAAGACAATGAAATTGATCATTTGTTTTTGGGAGGCTGGCTGGGGAGAGAGATCAAAGAGATGATGAAAGGCATTATCATTGTGATTAATTATTTGTATTACAGTAGCACCTTTTAGCCCCCATCAGGGATCAGAACCCCACTGCATCCATCACTGCACAGATCAGTAATAAAGAGGACAGTGCCTGCCCCATACATGGTCACATCTAAGAGACAGCCAGGGGTGTGTGTCTGGAAGGAATATCAACACACAGATAACTAAGGCTGCAGTTCATGAAGGAACCCCCAAGTCAGGAAGGGCCTTAAGCATGTACCCATGTGTAAGTGATTTCCTGAATCAGGGCCTAACAGCTCTGAAAATAGAGCTCTGGACACAGCTCTGCCCTGCCGNAGAGGCCATTCACATTGTGGTTCTTTCCTAGGGCTGGATCTGAAGCTCCTATTGGGAATTACAATCCCTGCCGTCCTGGTTCTGGCTGTGATACTTTATCTGCTGGGAAAGAAAGGTGGGTCTGAGAGTGAGGCCAAGCCGTGTTAGCAAATGTACAGACAGAAGTGGTGGAGAAAACCCATTAGATCCCCTGTACCCAGTGTGTCTGGGATGGGGGGGAGAGATGATCAAAGACAATGAAATTGATCATTTGTTTTTGGGAGGCTGGCTGGGGAGAGAGATCAAAGAGATGATGAAAGGGATTATCATTGTGATTAATTATTTGTATTACAGTAGCACCTTTTAGCCCCCATCAGGGATCAGAACCCCACTGCATCCATCACTGCACAGATCAGTAATAAAGAGGACAGTGCCTTCCCCATACATGGTCACATCTAAGAGACAGCCAGGGGTGTGTGTCTGGAAGGAATATCAACACACAGATAACTAAGGCTGCAGTTCATGAAGGAACCCCCAAGTCAGGAAGGGCCTTAAGCATGTGCCCATGTGTAAGTGATTTCCTGAATCAGGGCCTAACATCTCTGAAAATAGAGCTCTGGACACAGCTCTGCCCTGCCAACCTTTCCTCACACAGCGTCCCCAGCCCCTAGCTTTCACAGCACTCGAGTCACCCCAACAATCTCAAAATTGGCTTAAAACTCATGGGATTTCCAACAAGTCACCAGTGTGGGTTCTTTGTATTTTCCTGCGGGATTTGATCTTTGTGTGGTCTCTTGGTTCACATTTTCAGGCTTTTCTCTCCAAACACAAGGGTTATAAATTTACATTTTTTTTAATAAAAGCCAAGATTCTCACAGAACCCCCTGACTCTCAGATCTAGGGCTTTACTTAGAACAGGGGTCTCAAACACGCGGCCCGTGGGCCGCATGCGGCCCGCAGGGTTATTGCATGCGGCCCGCGAGCTCCTCACGGCCCCCCTGCCCTCCCCCAATGTTTACCTAGAGCGGCTGCCTGCCTGCCCTGCCCCCGCACCGGGAATCGGCTGGAACCTGGGGGAGGGGCATGGGGGGGGTGGCTGTTGCTTCAGGCACCGCCCCCAGCAGTTCCCATTGGCCGGGAATGGGGAACTGTGGCCAATGGGAGCTGCTGGGGGTGGTGCCTGAAACAACAGCCACCCACACCCCTGCGCCCCTCCTTCCCCAGGTTCCAGCCGCTTCCCGTGCGGCGCGGCGGCAGGGCAGGGAGGCAGGGAGCCTGCCCTGCCCCCGGTGCGGGTCGTGCCAGAGCCCGCCCCCGCACTCCTCCTGCACCCCGACCCCCTGCCCTGACCCCCTCCTGCACCCCTCACCCCAACTCCCTGCGCTGAGCCCCCGCCACACCCCACACCCCTCCTGTGCCCCCTGGGGGCAGGGAGGGGGCAGAGTTGGGGTGGGGATTTTGGGGAAGGGGTTGGAATGGGGGCAGGGAAGGGGTGGGAAGAGGCGGGGCAGGGATGGGGCCTCATGGAAGGGGTGGAGTGGGGGCGGGGCGGGGGGAGGTATCAGTAAATGCGGCCCTCGGCCCAATGTACTAATCCTCATGTGGCCCTCGAGGTCATTTGAGTTTGAGACCCCTGACTTAGAACATCAAATGCCATAAACTGACACTAAAGTCATCAGATTTACCCACACCGCTCCCAGCAGCAGTCAGTGGGGCTGGTGGAGGAGAGCGCTGGGCTGGGCTATGGAGATGGAGCTCTGCGTCAATGTGATGATGAATTCGGGCTCAGTTTCTGTCTGAACTCAGTTTCTGTCTCTCTCTCTCTCTGCCCACGAGGAAACATGTTTGGAAACGTTTTTGACCACATTATTTCTCTGCCTTCCAGTCGTGTCTCTACCAAGGGATCAAAGGTAGGAGGAGATTATTCCCTCTCCTGTCTCGTTTCCATTCTGGGTCCCTTCTCTCTGCCTCACTGAAGGGCCGGCAGCCGCTCCAGCCTCACTGCAGAATGAACTCCCTGGTCGGGAGGGGATCTGGGGGTTAGGAGGAGACACTTTAAGGAAGGGGTTTGCCAAAGCGGCGTGTTCCCGTCGAATTCACCGGTAGCAGAGTGAGTGTGTTTGAAAATCACCCTGAGTGTTTGAAAGAATGAAAGTGACCCTGTTTTACACTCAGGGGGTGTTGGGGCTGGTCGGCCACAAAGTGACACTGACTGACCCAGCCAGTTCCCTAGAACTGGGTCTGTTCTTCTGGGGCAGGGCTGGGAGTGGCCAGGCCTGGCCAGGAACAAAGGGTCTCCAGTCCCTCCAGCTGCAGTGGGTAACACCCGATGTTAGCTCCATCGACTGCAGCTGATTTAGTGCCACGCTCGTTGTGTCCACACATGGACTCGCCCCAAAACACCCACAGCAGGTTCCCTCACAGCAGCCCATGATTTCAGTGCAGGTCTGTGCATGGAGCAGCCATAGCGCTCCCCTGCCTGCTGGGGAAAGCCAAGCAGCAGGGACATCCGTGGGGATTCAGTGCACGCCATACGTGTGAACAACTCACTGTGCAGGGGGTGCTCTGAGCTGGTTGCCTCTGCAGTATGACCCAGGGGTAACCAGCTCTTTGGCTGCCCTCAGTGCTGGAGGAGCTGCTAAGTGCTGCTGGCTTGCTGTCTGCCCACCACCCTGTCAGGGGGTTCTTCTTAGGGAAGCCTCCCCCACCCTCCACACACAGAGACCCTGCAGGGACCCCTCATACAGTGTCTAAACATCTCTCCCCATTGCTCTGCAGCCAGCACCTGCCACTCAGGGCTCCCCTCAATTCCTGTTCCCCTCCCCTTCTGCAGCCAGCCAGGCCCGCTGCAGGCTGCAGCCCTTCTGAGGGCCACGGCACCCATACGCTTGTTCTAAACCCTGCCTGGCCCATGCTGGCCTCACTGCCACGGAGCTCGGAACATATTCATCAGCTGCATGTTGCCCCAAGAGGGATCCCAGGAAATCTACATGGCCCTGGCCCAGACAGATGTGATGGGGGAGAAGCCAGCCCTGGGGGTGGGACAGAGAGTGCCCAGGTGGGAGACGAGGCAATCCATGGGGTGACCAGCTGGACACAGAGAGGAAAAGGCACGTGGGGAGACTAGAGGCAGTTTCCAGGCTCTGCCAGTGTCCGGCCCAGCCTGGGTCCCCAGTGCAGCGACTCTGCCAATAAAACTGGTGGGGGTAAAGGGGACATGACACACAGACCTCAGTGCTGAGAGCTCCCACCCAGACTCCCAGCACTGTATGTTCCCTGCCTGCCTCCTGTGCCTCCCACCTGTAGGGCTCCTTAGCTGCCTTTCTCCAAATATTCCCTCCCTCCTTCCTCCTCCTCCCATATGACCAGTCTCTCCCCCCAAACACTCCCACCCTGCCCTTCTCAGACATGGGAGCTGGTTAGCAGACTAGGCCAGAAGTGGGGTCTGAAGCTGCATTTCCACACTGTGAAAAGACATTAAAGTCGAGCCTTAACCATGCATGTTCAGCCTTTCTACACTGAGCAGACCTGGGCCAAAAATCCAATTTTATTTCGGTAAAAAAATTTCAAATAAACAATTTTGTTTCTGACAAAAAAATTCAAAGTGAAACAAAACAAAAGTATCCATTCAAAAGAAAACAAAATGAACAGTTTGTTTTAAGATTTTTTTCATTGAAAATTTCATTAGATGTAATGGTTTGGCCAAACATTTGATTTTAGTTTGTTCCCTGATGATCCAGAAATAGGGCTTGCTGCCTTTCCACTGAGTGTGAGCTGAATGGAGATGTAAGGTCCTAGCAGGAGAACCAGCCATGGGAAGAAATCTACTCACAGCTGGAGCTGAAAACAGACTCAGTGTCACCAAGAAGAACGAGGAGTACTTGTGGCATCTTAGAGACCAACAAATGTATTTGGGCATAAGCTTTCACGGGCTAAACCCCACTTCATCAGATGCATGCAGTGGAAAATACAGTAGGAAGATATATATATACAGAGAACATGAAAAAATGGGTTTTGCCATACCAACTCTAACAAGACTAATCAATTAAGGTGGGCTATTATCAGCAGGAGAAAAAAAACTTTTGTAGTGATAATCAGGATGACCCATTTCCAACAGTTGACAAGAAGGTATGAGTAACAGTAGGGGGGGAAATTAGCATGGGGAAATAGGTTTTACTTTGTGTAATGACCCATCCAGTCCCAGTCTTTATTCAAGCCTAATTTAATGGTGTCCAGTTTGCAAATTAATTCCAGTTCTGCAGTTTCTTGTTGGAGTCTGTTTTTGAAGTTTTTTTGTTGAAGATTTGTGACTTTTAGGTCTGTAATTGTGTGACCAGGGAGGTTGAAGTGTTCTCTGACTGTTTTTTGAATGTTATCATTCTTGACGTCTGATTTGTGTTCATTTTTTCTTTTGCGTAGAGACTGTCCGGTTTGGCCAATGTACATGGCAGAGGGGCATTGCTGGCACATGATGGCATATATCACATTGGTAGATGTGCAGGTGAACGAGCCTCTGATGGTGTGGCTGATGTGATTAGGTCGTATGATGGTGTCCCTTGAATAGATATGTGGACAGAGTTGGCAACGGGCTTTGTTGCAAGGATAGGTCCCTGAGTTAGTGTTTTTGTTGTGTGGTGTGTGGTTGCTGGTGAGTATTTGCTTCAGGATTGTCCTTCAGGATAGGTTGCAGATCCTTGATGATGCGCTGGAGAGGTTTTAGTTGGGGGCTGAAGGTGACGGCTAGTGGCGTTCTGTTACTTTCTTTGTTGGGCCTGTCCTGCTGAACCTCAGCCTGGACCAGTCCACACAAGAGATCCACTTTCTGGTCACATAAACACCACACTATACCGGAAACCTACTGACTGCTATACTTACCTACATGCCTCCGGCTTTCATCCAGACCATAGCACACGATCCATTGTCTACAGTCAAGCTCTAAGATACAACCGCATTTGCTCCAATCCCTCAGACAGAGACAAATACCTACAAGATCTCTATCAAGCATTCTTAAAACTACAATACCCACCTGCTGAAGTGAAGAAACAGATTGAAAGAGCCACAAGAATACCTAGAAGTCACCTACCACAGGACAGGCCCAACAAAGAAAGTAACAGAACGCCACTAGCCATCACCTTCGACCTCCAACTAAAACCTCTCCAGCGCATCATCGAGGATCTACAATCTATCCTGAAGGACAGATCTTGGGAGACAGGTCAGTTCTGGCTTACAGACAGTTCCCCAACCTGAAGCAAATACTCACCAGCAACCACACACCACACCTCACACCTTCTTGTCAACTGTTTGAAATGGGCCATCCTTATTATCACTACAAAAGTTTTTTTTTCTCCTGCTGATAATAGCCCACCTTAATTGATTAGTCTCATTAGAGTCAGTATGGCAAAACCTATTTTTTCATGTTCTCTGTATATATATATCTTCCTACTGTATTTTCCACTACATGCATCTGATGAAGTGGGGTTTAGCCCATGAAAGCTTATGCCAAAATAAATGTGTTAGTCTCTAAGGTGCCACAAGTACTCCTCGTTCTTTTTGCTGATACAGACTAACACGGCAACCACTCTGAAAAGTGTCACCAAGGTGACAGAGAAAGAGAGCATGCGGCATCACTGATACCCCCTGTCCTTATTACTCCCCACAGGGAACAAGTCCAGCATGGCACCAGCAACACTCCTGAAGATCGTATTGAATGTAAGAGCTTTTGTAGAGTACTGGGGTTACCGGGGTCACCTGCAGAAGAGGGAGAAAGGCGGGGGTTGGGGGTAAATGTGTTAATTGGTGGGGGATGGACAGATCCCAGATCAGACTGTCTGGCCGAGAGTTACAACAATTAACTTCCTGTGATCAAAGTGAATGAGAAGAGAGTTCTCAGGGTCCCAGGGCTTGTGCGTCTGAGTCCCTGAGGTTCCTTTGTCCCACCCTTTTCCTGTAATACCCAATCCTGCATTGCCATGGTTTAGGGGACTGAGGCAAAGTGTTACCACTTCCCGTCCTTCATGAAAAGGACACATCCTGGGGAAAGCTCCCACTGGAAAGTGTTCCACTGCCTTCCCTGGGAGCTGGGTGCAAGAGTGCCTCATGGGAGCTGTAGTTCAGGTGTCTCATGCTCCTGGTCTCCTCTTTGATCCGGGCTCTCTGGCTCTCTCATGATGCACCACTTTCTCCCCTCTTGGTGATGGGAACACGTACATCATGGGAGTCCCTGGTTGCAGTGTATCATGGGAGATGAAGCCCAGCCAGGCAGCCCAGCCTGTAGAGGACAATATGAGCATAATGCAACTGAACTACAAGTCCCATGCATCACCATGCTGGTATTCTGAACCAGAATATTTCTGGTTTTGGTCAAAATATTTCAGTTTTGAGGCACTCGTTTTTTTAACAAAATCTTGAAATTTTCTGCGGAAAGCCACCTCTGTTTGTGACAAAATAGCTCTGTCGAAAACCAGACACACAGTTTCCACTGAACATCTTCAACAGCCATGTTAAATCCTCTGTTCTGGTATCTCCTAGCGACCCTACTCAGGATCAGGCTCCATTGTGCTCAGAGCTGCCCAGGGGGGAGCCCTGCCCTGGCTGGGGGAGAGGTGGGAGCTGTGGGATTATAATTCATGCCCAGCGAAGTCCCTTCCCTTAAGGGCATTTACAGCCACGTGACAATGTGTAACTGTCGTTCTTTCTCCAGATGCCTCCGTGAATTGGCTGGGAAGCACCACGGTGAGTCGCAGCTTTTATTAACGACAAAGTGAAGTGATAGAAAAGAGCGATTTGTTTGCCTGTTCCAGCTCGGCAGAGACCCATGGGCTTGGAAGGTGGATTTACTCAGGATTCCCAGGGTTCAGGTTGTGTCTGATACCCTGGTCTCACTGCTGCTGCCCCAGATCTCCCCCCACGCATAAGTAGCTGCCTCGCATATCTGCTGTTACCCTGGCCAGTCATGCCCTGCCCCCCACAAACACACAGACAGGCATTCGGGCGAGAGGAAAACATCCTTTCCAAACTCCACACCAGAGCAATAAGGGAGAATCCCCCATGGCCTAATAATCTATCTGGCTACCGGGGGCTTTCCCCACCAGCCTCTGCAGTCAGACAAACAACCAAGGCAGATGTATAAGGTTTCAAATTTCCCATTAAAACTCCTGGGAACTGGATGTTCAAATCCCCCAGGCAGGTTTGAAAACGTTCTCCGAAATGTTACCCAAGTGGGAATCGGCTGTAGTGAAAAGCCCCAGCATCATTTGCTGCTAACCGTCCCCGTCATGGGGAAGGAAGACAGGCAATGGGTGAAATCCTGGGAGTTTCACATTGACTTCAATGGGGCAAGATTTTCCCCATGGGTTTGCATGTGACGTAGGTGTCAGAGGGGCGTGCACAGGCTCACACTGTTAGCAGCGGCTGTGCGGTGGTGCACACAGCCTAGGTATCATGTTAGTGGCAGGGAAAGCTGCTAACACAGAGCTTCCTTCTCCCAATTGCTTCCTTATGATAATTATTTGGTCACACTCCAGCTGGTATTGGCAATAAATAATAACCAGGGCTTTTTATTTCTCCTCTAAAGATGCATGGGAGGACTTTGGGTCACTGAAGTTCTGTCCTAGTATTATTATTATTTTTTAGTATGTAACATTTTATTGAGTATTTAAAGCAGTGTCACAAAGGGAAGAGCTGTGTACTGCTATCATGGAAGTATAGCTGGTCTGCTCGGAGTTAAGGTTGAAGTTAGCATCCCGTTATCAGTCTGATTTTCACATATAGCCCTACAAATCCATTCCAGCAGATATGAAATTTGATAATCACATCTCATCACCGGGGAGGTCTTGTCCTGAAAGTTTGGGTCAAAGAACTCAAGTGATCTCAGAGAGATGGAGTCTCATTCACTTTCTGGAGATTTTGCTAGTATTACTTTGGCTGTTCTTATACTAACAAATGCCGATTTATCCCTTAGAGATTTTAGTAAATGAGTGTAGAACAGGATATTACTTACAGAGATATTTAAGACTTCTGTGAATTCAGAAGCTGGTTTAACCCTATCAAAATTATATAGAGAGAGTTCCCTTTGACCTCTGGGTCTTGTGCATAGTTACATTGAGAGGCAAAAGTGATGACAGTCAGGTATGTTTGTTGATGCAACCCTACTTATTTATATAACATCTACAAAGTCCTGTTTCCCTGAGCACAACAGGACCAGACAACAGAAGGCACTTTCTTTGATCGCAGCTCCAAGCCTCTTTCCTGCCAGCACGCTGCCCAACAGCCTTCTTTCTCTCTCAGCTTTTTTCTCAGGATCCTGCTCCAAGTGCTCCTCTGGCTGTGTCTGGCATTCTTGTTGCTTTCTCTGGCTGCGTCTGAGGTGTTTCTGCTGCTTCTGTCACACAGCCTGACTCTGCATTTCTTATCAGACCCAAAGGATCCCTCTTGGACCACATGGCCACATTGCCATGTCCAGACTTGTCTGTGGTCTAATCCCTGGGTGGTGGTTTTCCATTGCTTCAGCTGAAACTAAATAAAGGGGCATTTAATGGTTCCCTTATTTAGCCTGCATGGAAAGCGGCTATCACAGCCACCAACTTCACCAAGGTGATATATATATATAGGGTTTGTCTGGAGCCAGAGAGAACCAGAGAAGCAGCCCAGGGAGCAGATCCATGGTGGGAGCAGAGCCGCAGCAGCAAGAGCCAGCAAAGCAGCCAACGGATCAGACCTGTGCTGGGAGCAGAGCTGCAGCAACCAGGGCCAGAGGGGCCAGAAAAGCAGCCCAGGGAGCTGGAGGCAGAGCAGCAGCAACGTTGGGGCTGGAGTTGGGGCTGCAGCAGTCCGGAGCCCAGTGCAGGGAGATGCCACCAATCAAGAGGCCTTGCAGGCCAGATTTGGAGGGGGATCGTAACCCCAACCATAGGCGCCAACTTCCCCTCTGCCCGGTCGGTGCTCGACCCCCCCTGCCCCTGCCCCGCCTCTTCCCGCCCCTGCCCTGCCCTCACCCCGCCCCCATTCCACTCCCTTCCCCCGAGTCCCCGCCACTGCCCCGCCTCCTCCCCTGAGCGCACCACGTCCCCACTCCTCCCTCTCCCTCCCAGAAAGTCCTAAGCGCCGCCAAACAGCTGTTAGGGAGGGGGCAGGAAGCACTGGCAGCGGGGACACGGTGCGCTGGCAGGGGAGAAGGAGGTGAGGAGGGGGAGCTTGGATGCTGGTGGGTGTAGAGCCTCAGGGTGTGTGGCCAGAGCAAGTGTCCAACTCACAGCATCCCTACAGTACAGCCTGGGCCTGGGAGGGACATATGAGGAACAAACTGTGAACTGCTCTTACATTTCTGCAACGGCTGTTTCTGATGTCCCCATACCACAGAGCGGGGTTATGTGTTTTCCTTTAACCTTTCCCATTTTTTTCCTTATTTTTTAAATTTATGCTGTTTAATAAATTGTATTTGCTTGAACTATATGTAATGATCAGTGGGTCAGGGAAGCGTCCAGAGTGGAGAGAGAACCCTGGAGTGGGGACACCCTGGCCCCTGTCCTAAGTGACCACGACAAGATTGGGGGTTCAGTCCCCCAGGAATCCTGGGCCCAGCCTTGTTGGGGTTATGAGGACTCTACCACACAGGAGAGTGGAAGGGGAGTCCTCGAGGTCAGNCCCTTCCCCCGAGTCCCCGCCACTGCCCCGCCTCCTCCCCTGAGCGCACCACGTCCCCACTCCTCCCTCTCCCTCCCAGAAAGTCCTAAGCGCCGCCAAACAGCTGTTAGGGAGGGGGCAGGAAGCACTGGCAGCGGGGACACGGTGCGCTGGCAGGGGAGAAGGAGGTGAGGAGGGGGAGCTTGGATGCTGGTGGGTGTAGAGCCTCAGGGTGTGTGGCCAGAGCAAGTGTCCAAATCACAACATCCCTACAGTACAGCCTGGGCCTGGGAGGGACATATGAGGAACAAACTGTGAACTGCTCTTACATTTCTGCAACGGCTGTTTCTGATGTCCCCATACCACAGAGCGGGGTTATGTGTTTTCCTTTAACCTTTCCCATTTTTTCCTTATTTTTTAAATTTATGCTGTTTAATAAATTGTATTTGCTTGAACTATATGTAATGATCAGTGGGTCAGGGAAGCGTCCAGAGTGGAGAGAGAACCCTGGAGTGGGGACACCCTGGCCCCTGTCCTAAGTGACCACGACAAGATTGGGGGTTCAGTCCCCCAGGAATCCTGGGCCCAGCCTTGTTGGGGTTACAAGGACTCTGCCACACAGGAGAGTGGAAGGGGAGTCCTCGAGGTCAGGCAGGTCTCTGGGTAAAGGGAGTGGGAGCAAGGACTCAGATCCTTTCACTAGCCCAGTTCACTGGGGTAGTGTATAAGCCAGGAAAGTTCCCCACAATAGCGGGACCATTCTTCCACTTACATACAGAGTCCTTGGGCCTGCCACTTCATCTCTCTGGGCCTCAGCTCCCCATCTGTGAAAAAGGGATAATAATTCTGCCTTGTCTTAGGGGACAATTTTCAAAGCCCTTAAGGGATTTAAAAGCACAAGTGTGTGACTGTGCTCTGTGCCCACTGCCTTGTGCTCCTAAGTCCCTTAGGTGTTTTTGAAAATCTCCCCCAAGGTGGGGGCTGTCTCTCACTAAGGATTCGTCTGCACAGAGAACTCAACCAGCAGAATTGGTTGTAATTAAACCACTACAGTCATCCTGGGATAACTGGTCAATTTCCCCCTGCAAACCAGCCCTTAGTGTCTGCGCAGCACCAAGCGCAAAGGGGCCCTGACCTTGGCTGGGGTTTCTGGTGGATCCTGTTATAAAAATAATAACAGCAAAATGCAGTCGGGGATCAGTGGACAGGTGCTGGATGAGGAGCCAAAGAACGAGGTCTCTGTTCGTTCTTCGATATTCCGTACCCTAGCTGGGTAGTCTTCTGTCTCCAGTGGAGCCTTGGGATTCAGATGTTAGACTGTGAGTGTAACCCACATGCCTAATAGGGAGACATCTCTGTAAAAGAGCTAGAGCGAAGTGAGGAGAGGAATAAGTTGTGTCTGGGGCATTATTGCTAAGCAGATGCACAATTGTCATCGCACACCCACATGTTTTGAAATTGGGGTATTAGTTTGGGGCATGCTTCATAGGCTACGTGTAGCTGGACACTTAGGGCAGGTCTTCACTACCCGCCGGATTGACGGGTAGTGATCGATCTATCGGGGGTCGATTTATCACGTCTAGTGTAGACGCAATAAAATCAATCCCCGATCGCGCTCCCCGTCGATTCCGGAACTCCAGCTCATGAGAGGCGGAAGTGGAGTCGACGGGGGAGCGGCAGCGGTCGACTTGCTGCCGTCCTCACAGCCAGGGCCGGCTCTAACTATTTTGCCGCCCCAAGCAAAAAATAAAAAAAAGAGCGCCGCCCCGCCGTAACAAACCCCCCCCGAGCGCCACCCCGCCATAACAAATCCCCCCCAGCGCCGCCCCACCCAAAACAAAAACAACCCCCCCGAGCGCCGCCCCACCCGAAACAAAAACAACCCCCCCAAGCACCGCCCCACCCGAAACAAAAACAACCCCCCCGAGCGCCGCCCCACCCGAAACAAAAACAACCCCCCCGAGCGCCGCCCTGCCGAAACAAAAACAACCCCCCCGAGNTGGACACTTAGGGCAGGTCTTCACTACCCGCCGGATTGACGGGTAGTGATCGATCTATCACGTCTAGTGTAGACGCAATAAAATCAATCCCCGATCGCGCTCCCCGTCGACTCCAGAACTCCAGCTCGTGAGAGGTGGAAGTGGAGTCGACGGGGGAGCGGCAGCGGTCGACTTGCCGCCGTCCTCACAGCCAGGGCCAGCTCTAACTATTTTGCCGCCCCAAGCAAAAAATAAAAAAAAGAGCGCCGCCCCACCGTAACAACCCCCCCCCGAGCGCCACCCCGCCATAACAAATCCCCCCCAGCGCCGCCCCACCGAAACAAAAACAACCCCCCCGAGCGCCGCCCCGCCCAAACAAAAACAACCCCCCCCACAGCGCCGCCCCGCCCAAACAAAAACAACCCCCCCAGCGCCGCCCCACCCAAACAAAAACACCCCCCCCGAGCGCCGCCCCGCCCAAACAAAAACAACCCCCCCCACAGCGCCGCCCCGCCCAAACAAAAACAACCCCCCCAGCGCCGCCCCACCCAAACAAAAACAACCCCCCCGAGCGCCGCCCTGCCGAAACAAAAACAAACAAACAAAAAAGCCCAAGCGCCGCCCCGCCGAACCAAAAAAAAAAAATACCCCTGAGCGCCGCCCCGCCAAAACAAAACAAACAAACAAAAAACCCGAGCGCCGCCCCGCCACCCCAAGATTGGCCACCCCTTACAAGGTGCCACCCCAAGCACATGCTTGGTCGGCTGGTGCCTGGAGCCGGCCCTGCTCACAGCCAGGTAAGTCGACCTAAGATATGCCGACTTCAGCTACGCTATTCGCGTAGCTGAAGTTGCATATCTTAGGTCGATCCCCCCTCCCACCCAGTGTAGACCTGGGCATAAACTCCATTGAAAGCAAGTAGTCAGGGAAGTTGCTTTAAAAAAAATGCATGTGACCTGCATGGGCTGGGAGAAGCTCAGCCACAGGAGCAAAAAGCAAGTTGTTTTCCTGTAGCTCTGAATGATTTTGCAGCAGGTTAGTGCTATTGCTAACTTCCCAATAGAGACTCAAAAGCAGAATTAGTTGTTTAAAAAAGGGAGGAAAAACTAATTTATTTCAATTTAATTGCATACCTTAAATGTTATTTAATTTTACTCAAGTTTTCTTAACCAGACTGGTTCACCAACTCGCTTCTTATTTAAATGTAATAATAAAGAAAAAGTCATCCATATTTTGGTATTGTCACCTTTTGTATTTGTTTGTAACAGGGTTTTTAATTTATATACTTAATACTAATGAATTAGTTCATTGGTAACTAAGTAATTCCACAGTCCAGCAGAGGAGAAGTGTGCATGAATTGCAG
Organism: Platysternon megacephalum; assembly: GCA_003942145.1. Classification (NCBI taxonomy): domain Eukaryota; kingdom Metazoa; phylum Chordata; order Testudines; family Platysternidae; genus Platysternon; species Platysternon megacephalum. The sequence continues at coordinate 87,367 of QXTE01000429.1, forward strand.
TTAAAAATTTCTGCACGCAAAAGAAAAAAAATATTTTACAGTGCTTTTCAAAAATCGATATAACGTTAATTTTAAAAGTCTCAAGTAAAGCTATCTAAGCTTTTAGAACTCTAAGTTACTTCTCACTGTTTGTGGAAACTAACTTGTTTAAATTTAATTTTTCTTTTATTTATATTTATATGTAACTAAAATACTATATGTAAATTATAAAATATCCTTTTTATTTAGTAAAAATTGAACTATTATTATTTTTATCGTTATAAATTTTTACAAAGTTAATTCCTAAACAATTAAGTTCATTCCTTTTATCCTTCTTAAATTAATTGGAAAAAGATTAACCCAGTGCAATAATTGCAGAAAATCCTCATTAACTAAATTTTGGCTCTCCTTCTGCTCGTCTATAAAAATTGTGTTAAAGCACTTAACAACAACACACACACAGATCCAGCCAGCACAGTAACTTGGTTACAGTATTTTGTGATTCACACCATAATGTACAGATTATCATCATTTTAAGTACAAAACCTTATTTTTAAGTGGGCTCCTCACTGTGTGAATCCCACAAAGCCAGACTGCTCTTATTATTATTATTAGCACTGTGGTAGCACCTAGGACCCCAGTCATGGACTAGGATCCCATTGTGCTAGGAGCTGTACAAACCCAGAACATGAAGACAGTCACCCCAATGTAGATCAGCAACATGGCTTAAACCCTTAAGTGTCAGATACCCAGCTCAGGCCCTTGTTATCTGAACCACATGAATAATTGCTGGCTTCTTTTTAGACCAGCTACTGGAGAAAGACGTGAGAAACCCTTTCTCAGTGGGTTACTCAAGTATTCACTTGTCAGCAGTAGAATATGGTTTATCAAGAATCATGGCTTCTAACCCGGCTCTAGGAGAGGGGTGTGGCTTATATTGAATAGAAATATGAGAACCCAGCCTATGTTAGTCACTCTGAAAGTCGGTGTGGTGCAGTAAATGACCAGAATGAGGTTTGTCATCTTAGAGACCTGGGTCCTAGGCAAAGCCGTAACTAGGAATTTTAGCACCTGGGGTGAGCATGCCCTTCCCCACCCAGATTCTTTGGTTGTGTGACCAACCCAGACAGGGTGGTCTCCTGAGGTGAGTCAGGGGGTGGAGGTGGGGCTCTAGCCTGGCCATGTGCGGCGGGCCTGACCACACACGGGGGGTTACATATCACCTCTCTTCCCATCCCATTTTTCCGCCCTTTGTGCCCTTGGTGGCTGCCCCGCTCGCACCGCCCTGGTTATTGCCCTGGTCCTAGATCTCTCTCTCTCTCTCTCTCTCTCTCTCTCTCTCTCTCTCTTATTTTTATTCCTTTTTCCCATGCCACATTTTTGTCACCAAATTAAAACTCAGCAGCTTGATTGGCACACAAATTTAACATTACCGTTTTTAATTACTTTTTATATGCCATGCCTTGACCTGAAATTGGTATTCTTGGAATTCCCATTACAGAAGCAATGATATATTCATATGTGGGCCATATCTGTATTGGATCTTTCTGCTGGATGGATATACAGAAAAGTGAGCCCTTCCCCAGGAAAAAAAAAATCAGTAAAACACCCATTTTTCAACAGCATACCATAAACTTTCCAGAACTACAAATTGTACAATCAATATACCAAAGAGTCCATCACTAGCTAAAGATTTTAACCCAAGTTTTGTTTCATTAAAACTCCTCAAAACACACAATATTCACCATTCTTTCCACTGTCAAAGCACAAATGTCTTTAACACAACCCTAGCTATGGTGTAACTATGGCTGTACCCTAATCCAGACAGATTCCAGCCCCCGGTTATAGAAACACAGAATCATAGAACTTCATCTAGTCCAGTCCCCTGCACTCAGGGCAGGACTAAGTATTATCTAGACCATCCCTGACAGGTGTTTGTCCAACCTGCTCTTAAAAATCCCTAACGATGTAGATTCCATCATTGTATTTGGCATGGGTGGGTTTGAATCCCACCTTTGTTGCTACCCAGCTTTTCCTTTGGCAGTGGTGGCCACTGGCTCTTTCCTCTTCAGGCCCTCGCTGCCCCTGCATGCCTTACAACACACATAAAAATTGTTGTAACTGTGTAGGTCCCAGGATAGCAGAGCCGTGTAGCTGGAAAGTGTCTCTTTCACCAGCAGAAGTTGGTGCAATAGAAGGTTTGACCTCACCCGCCTTGTGTGGCTAATAAAAACCAGACACACACAACAAACCGGGGGCCCCACAGTCCCTGGGCCAGCTGGACTCCAGGCCGGCTCACAAAGGTGGGAATTTTGCACGGTGCCTCTCCAGCGCTGGCGCCTCAGCAGGCAGAGCCCGTCTCTTCCCCACACTCGCTCGGGCGTCTGGCCGTGGCTGAGCACTGCCAGCGTAACCCCCGTGTTTGCATTTCAGGGCGCGGTGATGTCACTAGGGGAGCAAACAGGCAGGGGCTACGTGGGCCCTTTGCTCTGTGGGCTGGAGACTTGCTGTAGCCTGGCAGGGCCCTGCTGGGACGGGCCGAACCCTCCAGCCCTGGGTGCGGCGAGCTCGGGGGATGGGCCGGAGCCGCCTGCAGCTACTTGGGAAATGCTTGTGGGAGGAGGGGCCTGTCGAGCAGAGTCAGCGACGGGACCTTCGGGGGGCAAACGGCCAACTGCCACCTGGGGGAGGATGGGGAGAAGGGGAAGCTCAACTGTCACCTGAGCTCTAGGGGGGGATGGTCAGGAAAAGCCCTCAGCTAAGAGGGGGACAGTGGGATGGAGGCTGGGCAGAGGTAAGGGAGGGTAGAAATGGGGAGGGGGAGGAGAAGGGAAGGGGTAGAGATGGGGGGAGGGGAACAGGGGATGGAAACAGGATGAGGGGAGGGGAGAGGAGCAGGATAGTAGCAGTGTGTGTGTGGGGGGGGGGGGTTTGAGAGCCCAGACAGGGCCCAGGGGAGATGCCCTTTTTTGTCCCTGAGGACCCAGGGGTCTCCTACAAATGCAAGAGCATAATAAGAGCCCCTGTCTTTCCCAGCGTCTCCCATAGGGGGGCAGGGATCTGCTAACAGGGAGGGGGCAACTGTGTCAGGAGATCCCTCACGTCACATGGGATATGCTGGGACCCCAAAGTGACAGAGGCCAGGGAAAGCCCCTGGGAGCCTTGCGGCACAGTGGCCCCCTATACCCTACTATTTTCAGAGTCGGTGACCCCCACCCAGAGGCTACAGGGCACGTCCCAGAGCCGAGGGGCCACCCCAAAGTCAGTGTCTGGATTTCATCCATTTCCGATGGGTGTGTTTTGAAGATGTTGGTGGTGGGTTTGCAGACTTCTGCGATGTCGCTGTGTCTGTGTGTTATTGCAGGTCACTTGTGGGTGGAGCTGGGCGAATAGTTGATGTTTTGGTCTGGAAACTGAAAAATCGGAGCAGGTATTCAGGTCGGTTCCAAAAGAGTTTGGAATTTGTTAGTAAATCGGGAAAGTCTGTTTCAGGTCACAGAAAATGTTTCATTCACAGCAGCTTCCTGAAAGTGCCTGCCCCTCCCAACCTTTGCCCAGAGGTTCAATATTTGCCTGGGTTCTGGGAGTCCTACATTAGTAACCCCACTTTGGAGGGGTTTGAACTCAGCATTTAAGAAAGATGTGAACAAATTAGAGAAAATCCAGAGAAGAACAACAAAAATCATCAAAGATTTAGAAAACTTGACCTATGAAGAAAGGTTAAAAAAACTTGGCATGTTAAGGCTTGAGAAAAAAAGACCGAAGGGGGAACCTGATAACCATCTTCAAATCTGTTAAGGACTGTTATAAAGAGGATGGTGATCAATTGTTCTTGGTGCCCTCTGAAGGTAGGACAAGAAGTAATGGGCTTAATCTGCAGCAAGGGAGGTTTAGGTTCCATAGTAAGAAAAACTTTCTAACAATAAGGGAAGTTAAGCTCTGGAATAGGCTTCCAAGGCAGGTTGTGGAATCCCCATTGTCGGAGGTTATTAAGAACAGGTTGGAGAAACCCCCTGTCAGGGATGGTCTAGGATTACTTGGTCCTGCCTCAGCGCAGGGGGTTGGACTTAATGACTTCTTGAGGTCCCTTCCAGCCTGACATTTCTATGTTTGTACCATTACCAACTGTTGTTCGTGTTGCAAAGTGCTGCTGCTGCTGCAGCAATGGTAATGCTGCTAGTGTTGCTGTTCTCAGAGCTCCAATGTCCACTGCACTAGCAGACGGTGCAGTGTGTTGATTCAGCAGCAGACCTCAACCATTACTCCCTGCACCCCAAACCCCTCATCCCTGGCCATACCCCAGAGCCCATATCCCCAGCCAGAGCCCTCACCCCCTCCCGTATCCCAACCCACTGCCTCAGCCCAGAACCCCCTTCCTGAACTCCTCATTTCTGGCCCCACCCCGGAGTCAGCACCCCCAGCCAAAGCCCTCACCCCCTCCAGCACCCCAAACCCCTGAGTCAGCCTGGTGAAAATGAGCGAGTGAGTGAGTGAGGGGAGAGCAAGCGACAGAGGGAGGGGAGATGGAGTGAGTGGGGGTGGGGCCTCAGAGAAGCGGTGGGGCAGGGGCGAGGCCTCGGAGGAGGGGCGGAGCAGGGGGGGCTAGGGTCTTTGGTTTTGTGCGAGTAGAAAGTTGGCAACCCTACACTGCTCCCGGCACCGACTCTCCTCTCTCTTCCCTCTTCTGAGCAGCAGCCGGTCGCTCTCTATTCCCGCAGCATCTGTTTCCATTAATATCCCCACCAGGGCTGGACAGGTGGGTCTAATTCTGCCCTGCCTGCCCTGGGGTTTGGGCCAGTGTGAGAGAAGCAGGATCTAGCCCAGAAGCAGTGGGGTGTGGGACACTCTGTGAGATCAATTAAATCCCCTGTGGCAGATTTCCCAGCTTGTGTCTCTAACATTTCCCCTCTTTCCCAGTCTCCAGGCGCTTCCCCTCTTTGGACGAAATAGCCTGGGGTCATTGGGCCTCAAGGTAGGTACCAGGTTGATCATTGTCACTCAGGCTTTCAGACAGGCTGGGGGCAGCAGTGAGGAAGGATGATCTTGTGGCAAGGGCAGTGGACTGGTGCTCAAGAGCCCTGAATTCAGTCCCTGACTCAGCTGCAGACTCCTCCTGTGTGCCCTGGGCTCAGTCACTTAGCCTCTCTCTGTGCCGCATCTGTGAAATGAGAATGAACTTCCCTACCTCTCAGGCATGTGCAAGGATAAAACCCATTAATGATTGTAAGAGGCTCAGATACTCCAGTGACAGGGGATGTAGAAGGAGAGGGAGAGCATTGATGGGAAGATCTCTTTAGCTCAGGGCTTCTCTATACACAGGGAAATTTACCAGTATAATTAAACTGCTCTAGCTTTGCTGGTATAACTCCCACGGGGACACTCTTGTTGTGGAATCAGAGCCTTTGTCAGGTTTAGTCATAGATTCTAAGGCAAGAAGGGACCACTGTGATCACATAGTCTGACCTCCTGTATAACACAGGCCAGAGAATTGCCCCCAAATAATTCCTGTTTGAACAAGAGCTTCTCTTTGAGAAAAACATCCACAATTGATTTAAAAATTGACTAATGGAGAATCCACCACAGGCAATGGTAATTTTTCCCATGGTTAATTATCCTCACTGTTAAAAATTTACGCTATATAGTTAATATTGCTTCTAGAACAACATAAGATAAACCAGAAAAAGGTTCTCTTATACCACAGTCTGAGTGTGCACTGGGATTTATGCTGGTGTAACTGGAGCAGTATAAATTCCCTCCTTAGCTGATACCAGCCAGATAACTTCCTGGGAAGTACTGTAGAAGCAGGGGTTGTGTGACTCATGGGGGTAGGTGCTCGGTCTAGTCCATCTGCTTTGGGAACATGTCAGTGGTGCCCACAGCTTTCACACAGCTGTCTCTATTGCCTCAGCAGGAAATGACAAATGTTCACCCTGCCGGGAATGCTGGGATAGCTGAGAACTGGACTGGCCGCTCAGCGTCCACACAGTGTGGTTGTGCCAGAGGAGCTTTATCACAAAATCCCCATCACAACTGGCGCTGATCGCCCTTGATTGCAGTCTCCCCCGAGGGCCAAGGATAGAATGGGCCATGAGAATGCAGCCCCTCATACCCCTACAGCTGGTCTCACACACAGATTCTGCACATGCACAACTGGCACAAGCACTTCTGGCCAAACCTTCCAAAATGGCCAGTGATTTTGGGAGCCCAACCTGAGATACTTTAAGGGGTGATAGACTGTACTGAGCACCCAGCCACTGGAAATCAGCCCTTTTAAGGTGGCTTAAACGAGGCCCCCCCAAACCACTAATCACTTTTGAAAGTCTTGGTCTCTGTGCTTAACAACGTGATAAGCAAAGCACGATATTTAAAAACAATATTGTATCTATCTACCCCCATATACATCCTCTCTTTCTCTATCCACATACAGAGCCATCTATCTATGTATCAATCTATCTATTGATCTCTCTCTGTGCAGCAGACTCCTTCAAGTCTCTGTTAAAGCACTAGCGTAGAAAGGAGCCCTGTTTTTTTCTTTGTTATGGAACCGTCTCTCTGCTCCTTTCAGGGTCTGTGTGAGTGAGGCAGCTGCAGGGTCTGTGCAGCATGGGGAACTCACTCTGCGGATGCTCTCTGCTTCGTATCAGCTGCGCTTGCAGCTCTGGCTGGGGGTAAGTTCCCCTTCTTCACATCCCATTTTGCACTGTTCATGATCCTGTCATCAACCTCCCCTACACCCTCTCATGGTGGAGACTTTCCCTGTTCCTGTTCCTGCAGTGGATCTGGGTTGGAGTCACTTGAAGTGAAAGGTCTGGAGCCATTTCTCTGTCACAAGAGAACCGACCCTCTTACAGGGGCCTGATCCCAAGACCAGTGAAGTCAGTGGAGTCTTTCCATCGACACCAAGGGGCTTTGGATCAGGCCCTTTCTGGGCAGCATTGTCTGAGCTACAAGCAGGGCCCAGCTGCCATCCAAGGGTGCCAGCAGCTCAGCCTGAACCACAGCCCTGGGGATCACTCTGGGCAGAGCCACCAAAATGCTGTGATCTAAAAAAGTTTCAGCTTTTGGATTTCCCTTCCCTCCATTTTTACCATTTTGGCACCAAGAATGGGGGGAAATGTCAAAAAAAAAATTCTTCACAAATGGTTTTGAAACAAAGATTTTTTTAAAAAATGCAAAACATATTTACCCTTTTTCACCCTGTTGTCTTCTGGGCATTGCTTATAGCAGGTACTCTCAAACTGTGTTCTACTTGAGCCTCACCTGAGCTACGTTGACCATCCCTCGGGCACCTAAACTTCCCCAAACATCCCCTGTCCAGCTGCTCTGCAGAGCTGACTCCATCCCAGGCGTGAAATGTGCCCAGCCACCATCCTAAGACAATCCACTACTGCATCAATTACTCTGCAAAGTTGCTCTGTAAAATGGCTCTGCCTTGTACTGGACAGATCTCCCTTTAGGCCCTCTGATGTTTGGCTTCCTGCAGAGGTGTTAACATCTCGTCACAATACTTCCTTTCTTTCCCCCAAGTTTCTCTGACCTTTTGCCCTGGTTACCCCACTTGCTTAGTCACACTGATTCCGGCTCCCCATCTGCTCAGAGGTCACTTCTGGATGCTCCTTCTCAACTGGATGCTCCTTCTTCCCCATCCAGCAGTGCCCTGGTACCCATCTCTCAGCAGGGACAGCAGACTCCTCAGGAACCCAGAATGGGGAGCAGCCAGTGCAGGGCGTGCAAAAGTGGCTGGAGCTGGGTTTCAAGGATGGGGCGGGTGGAGACTAAGCAGGTGGGGAAGCCAGTGCAGTCCTGTGGTAGGTGTTCTCTGGGGGTGAAATTCACCCCTGTGCAGAGGGTCCCACATGAGGCCCAGACCCCATTTATGTTCCTCTTAATCCCAGAGGGTGAATTTCCCCCTGTGAGAGTTGGGTCCTTCTCACCAGGGACAGGAGACCAGGGTGGAGACAAAAGGTTTAGACCAGGGGTAGGCAACCTATGGCACGCGTGCCGAAGGCGGCACGCGAACTGATTTTCAGTGGCACTCACACTGCCCGGGTCCTGGCCACCAGTCCGGGGAGCTCTGCATTTTAATTTAATTTTAAATGAAGCTTCTTAAAAATTTTAAAAACCTTATTTATTTTACATAGAACAATCATTTACTTATATATTATAGACTTATAGAAAGAGACCTTCTAAAAACGTTAAAATGTATTACCGGCACGCGGAACCTTAAATTAGAGTGAATAAATGAAGACTCAGCACACCACTTCTGAAAGGTTGCCGACCCCTGGTTTAGACTCATTCAACATCCCAGGCCCCCAATCACCCAGTGACATTTCATCCTGGCCCAGCTGTGCCTTTAGCCAGGGGGCTGTTTTGGTCCCCAGGCAGTGAGATGGGACGGGAGCCATTTCCTCGGTGATATCTTTAGACTCAAGCAAGTAAACCAGGCCTCTTCGGTTCTCAATCTTCCAGCCCTAAATAGAGATGCTGTGGCCAGGGCAGGGAAGGGGCTGGCGCAGGGCAGGAAACGGGGAGCGGTGACAAATATCAGACCTGAGGCGGGGACAGAGCAGGTCAGACAGAGGCTGTGCCTGAGCGCTACAGACCCCGAGGGACCTGGGAGCAGGGAGAGGGGCTGACTGGAGCATCCAACCCTGGGGAACAGAAGGGGGCAGATTGGAGCAGAGAGAGAGACACCAACACTTCCCTTCTCCTTAAATTGGACAGGGAAGAGGGGGAAGTGGGATCTGGGTGCTACTGTGGATTGTGCCCTGCTGACCCCATCAGGAGAAGACGCTGCTGAGCTGTTTCCATCCCGATCGGTTCCCCCACCACTCCGATGATCCTGTCTCTGTGCCTCTTGCTTCCTAGTGAGTATGTGGGAACCCTGTGCTAATTTGTAGCAGGCTGGGAGGAAACAGAACCGAGAGCAGGCCCTGGCCCAGACTGTCGGCAAATCCTCTTTAGTGGGAGAGAAATGGGAACCAGTAGAAGCACTGAGTATAAGATCTACTGGGCCAGACACCCAGCTGGTGTGAATTGGTGTTTCTCCACTGGAATCAATGGGGACATATCTCCAGATGGTGTAAATCAGTGTTGCTCCACTGGAGTCAATGCTGGTTTACACCAGCTGAGGATCTGGCCCTCTAGAGAGCTGAAGGGAAAGGCGGTCCCAGCTCAGCCAAGGTCTGTGTGCATGAGGAATCTGCCATGCCCGAGATCTAACATCCTGCCTGGTTTGCTTTTTCAGCAACACACAAATAAGCAATTTTTTCCTACCTTTTAAAGGCAGTTTTTGTCCCTCAAAGGGGACCTTAGAAAAGGTGGAGATTTTATCTCCAGCACTAACTACATGGCACCTTTCTGTTCCCAGCGCTGAGTCCCAGCAGCCAGGAGATCTGCTCAGTTCCCGGTGAGTCCATCTGTCTGTCCATCCCCAGACACACTCACCTATCTATCTATCTATCTATCTATCTATCTATCTATCTATCTATCTATCTATCTATCTATCTATCTATCTATCTATCTATCTATCTATCATGCCAGAGGGTTTGTATTGATAGAAAAGGCTTCCAGGTAGAAAAGATTATTATTGATTATTATTATTACTGTGGCCCTCAGACGCCCCTCCCAGGGATCAGGGCCCCATCACACCAGGTGCTGCCAGGAGCGCCGCCAGCTTTTTCGGCGCCCTAGGCGGCGGAAGGTCCCGCCCCCCGAAATGCCGCCCCCGACAGCAGCGGCGGAAGGTCCCGCCCCCGAAATTCCGCTGACGACCGGGGCGCTGGCGCCCCCCAAATAGTAGTGCCCTAGGCGACCGCCTAGATCGCCTAATGGGTTGCGCCGGCCCTGGGTGCTGCACACCCCTATGTGAAGCTCTGGTCCCTGCCCCCGAAGAGCTGACAGTCTCAGATCTGACATTATCCCCCCGGTACCCAGCTGTGCTGAAATAAGAGGCTGCTCCAGAGACAGTGCGCAGACCCCACAGCCCTTGAGCAGGCAGAGCCCCTCCTGCCCTGCCCCACGGAGGGGTGTCAGTGCTATGGAGCTACCCGCACTGTGCTCCACGCACGTGGGCTATCCCAGCCATTGCTCGCATGGGTCCATTGATCCCATACAGCGTTCACACCCCACTCAGCACAGTCCCTGCTACCCACCTCCTGCGCTCAGTTACGTTAGCAGCCGTGCCTTCCCAGAGTTCACTGTCACGGCTCCAGGGAATTGTGGGTGATTGCACAGTGACCTCACAGGTGCCCAGGGGGATTGTTGGAAGAGAGGCCAAACTCTCCAGACTCCCACAATGCCATGTGGAATATCCCATGCTCCCCAGGGAGCTATCCCACAACTCCTCCACGGCCTGGGAACCACCTAGCAGCTGCAAACTGCTTCCACAGCAACCAACTTCCTTTGTCAAACAGCTCCCTGGGCTCCCCCTGAAACGGGCACCACTGACAGCCCCATTGACAGCTCTGACCCATTCCCCTTCCCAGGTGCTCTTCCTGGCCCCACCCTCTACCTCAGCCAGATGTCTGCCCAACAGGGGGACTCCGTGTTGCTCCAGTGCTCCGTGTTCTCCCAGCTCCTGGCCACTTGCATCGTCTTCTGTAAGGACGGGGAGGAGGTTTCGTCCCAGAGGGGCTCAGAGGAGAAGATCACCTATGACTATGTCCATGTGGTGTCCATGGGCAACTCTGGGAATTACTCCTGTGGATACGAGATCAAGGACAGTGATAACCAGGTGAACGGATCCCAGCTCAGCCCTGCCCAGTGCCTCAGCATCACCAGTAAGGGGGATGAACGGCACAGTGAGCACAATAGTCCATGCAATGGCAGAGAGAGAATCCAGATGCAGATAGCTGAGTGACAGGGGTGTCAGGCAGAAGAAGTAGGCTGTTGTACTCCATGTGGATCAGACCCTTGTTAGAGACATGACACCTGCTTTGTCAGTGGGTCATGCAACTGTTAGTGAGACAGCAGTGGAATGTTGGTTCCCAGGACTCCTGGGTTCTATTCCTGGTTCCGGGAGCAGACTGTGGTTAGTGTTAGAGGCAGCACAGCCAATCACATAAATCTGGCACATCCCCTCTGAAAGGCAGTGAGACAAAGCGGATGAGCCTGCTGTATGCTGTATTAGAGCCCTCTGCTCTAGTCCCAACTGTACTTCATGTGACTTTGTGCACCCCTGTACAAGGGGCCTAGGCATAGTTTGACCTCTATATTTACGAGGGAAGTTCCAGTCAGGTCAATAGAGCCACACATGGCCTGGGAGGGGCAAATTCTGTGCCCACTCGAGGCTTCCAAATGATGCCCATGACAAGGGGTGAATGACAGCTTTCACCTATACCGTAGGGGCGTGAGCTCTTAGCTAGTACTAGGAGTGCACTAGTGGAAAGCACTAGTAAGTTAGTAACATTCAGTGGAAGAGCTGGGCCTAGAGTGCAGGGCCTCCTGGTGTGTAGCTGAGTGCCAACCCCAGGCTCCAGGACGCCGTGTGGGGACTCCATGACCACACACACAGCATCTACGCAGGTGGGACAGGGCTGCCAAATGCCCGTAATGTGTGTGGCACTTGGCAGGTCTGACGGAGCCAGGGTGAGCCCCTTTGGGGAGGTTTCCATTCAGGGAACAGCCATGTCCCATTTGACTGGTGCAGGGGGCTGGGCTCAGCCATCGCAGCCGCGTTTCTCATACACTGAGTGTCACCTGGAGGCACTGACAGGCCCAGATGCTCCTTGTCCCCATTGCACAGGCCAGGCGAGCAGCAGTGGGGAGGAGTCAGACCCCACAGCTCACGGAGACGCTCTTGGGCCAGACCCCAGGGATCCGAGCCCGGCTCTGTCCCCCCAGCTCTCCCCTCGCTGCATAGAGACTTTGGGCCAAACTCACCCCTGGAGTAACTCCTCTGCCTGCAGCACTTACACCAGGGGGAGACCCAGCTCTGTGCAGTGAAACCCGGCCTGTGCAGTGTGCAGAGGGGCCAGCCCCAGGGCCAGGCAGCACTTAACTCCCCTGAACCCTCAGCACTGGGCATGAGCAGGGCCTAGGAGCAGATGGGGAATGTCACCCGTGCACACAGCCTATCACACAACCCGCTCTGCCCACCAGGCAAGCCCCGGGCTGTCTGAAGGGTGCAGGGGTCTCCAGCACATTCAGGTCCCCGAGGGTGCTCCACAGACAAGAGCGTCTGATTGGGGGGCAGGGAAATCCTGGCTCAGGGCTTCCTGGGGCATTTTCACGCCCACGGAGCTTCGACCTCAGTGACAGGTGCCAGGCATCAGTGAAATGACGGTTTGATAAATGGACAGTGACGTCCTCGCTGAGTCTGCAGTGGGGAAACTCAGTGTGAAAATGAGAGCAAATGAGAGAGTCCAGGGATAAGCTTGAGAGGCGACTAATGGGAGGGACACAAAGGGGGGCACCAACTAACGGGGGGCACTTGACCTCCCCATGACTCCTATCGGTACCGGTACAGCCGCACTCCTGGGAGCGGCAGGCCCACGTTCTGCTCCTTTCAACGCTGCAGTTCCCAGGAGAGCCCTGTAGTTCCGAACTGAGCCACTGGGCTCTCCCGGGAACTGCAGCGGCAAAAGGAGCAGAATGTGGGGACTCCGGCGCGCTGTTCTGGTACCGCCCCCAGCCCTGTCCTCCAGCGGGGCTGTACAGACACCAGGAGACGCAGCTACACGGAAGGGCTGGGGGCGGTACAGCCGTGCCAGAGGAACTGCCAGCTCCTTTTGTCGCTGCAATTCCCTGCTGAATGCGGCCCCCCCGTCCCAGGCATCTGGGGAGGGGCACGTGGCCCTTCTTGCCCCTCCCATGAGTCGTCGAGCTCTGCTGGCAAAGCCCTATGGACATTAATGGGGGGATGCCAATTTACACCAGCTGGGGATCTGGCCATTGACTCAAGCAGAGTGATGCTGATTTACACCCACTGGGGATCTGGCCCCACTGGCTGGCAGAACCGCTCTGTCTGTCGCTGGGAGGCGCGTCCCTGCTGCAGGCGTCTCTCCCACAGGGTGCGATTCTCTTTGCCCTTGTCACACAGGCAGCGTGAGCAGCAGCAGAGAAGGGGAGGAGCCGACCCGCACAGGTAACAGGCTATTGCTCTGTCACACCCTGATTATCAGAGCCCGGCTCTGTGCCCCCAGCTCTGGCCTCAGGGCATAAAGTCTGGGCCAAACTCACCCCGGGGCAGGTAACTCCTCGGCCTGCAGCACAGTCACCCCCGATGGGCTGGGCTCTGCCAGTGCAATTCCCCCAGGGCAGAGGGGCAGCACAGCCCCTGGCATCGCTTACATCCCATTTCCACCTGCTCCTGAGGACACAGCTGGTGCCAAGGCCTCATGCTGCCCGTCTGCCCAGAGCAGAGTCACCCCAGCGGTGAACTGCCACCCACACTGGAGAGGGGCGATAGGGTTCGGGCTGCTGTGTCTGTCACTGGCTCTTGTGAGGTTTTTGCACAGAGTCCCAGTGCAGCCTGAGCAAACTGGGGCAAGAGTGACCCTGTGTTGGGGCAAAGGGAGGAGTCTCCCCAACAGCCTCCATCACTTAGACATCCCGGTGGGGGAACATGCATCCCTGCAGCATGATCCCCCCTTAGATCTAGGCCTCTGGGAGCTCACATGGGGTTCCCCTTACACAGCAGCTGCTCTGTGTCTAGTGCTGGCACTGCAGTCCCACACGGTTGTCACCATGTCCCTTTCCATGTTGCAGGGCCGGCCATGTCCCCTGCCGTCTGGGCTGCCCGCTGTGTCCTGGTCCTGCTCCTCCTGGTGTCTGCACCCATCATCACCTTCGTGCTGGAGAAATGGGGCCTGCCTGAGCCTGCAGGGCTGGAGGAGACTCGTGGGGGGAACGTCAGAATTTTGTAGGGGGAGGCAATGGGGGATCCCAATTGACTAGCTGTGAGCACAAGGAAGGGTGAGGAGGGGGCTGGGGAGATACCAGTGACCAGCTCTGAGCGTGTGTTGGGGAGACGTCATTGGTCAGTGCTGCAGAATAGGCCCCTGCGGGAACAGTTTTTACCCAGGTAACTCCTCCAGCCTCCTTCAGTCCCCCTCCCTTCCCCCATCAGGGACGTTGTCAGTCACTGACTAGCGTTGCCAACTTTCTATTGGCTGAAAAACGGACCTGCCTCTTCCAAGGCCCTGCCCCTTCTCTGCCTCTTTCCAGCCCCCACCCCCACTTGCTCCTCTCCCGCCTCCCCGCTTCGCTCTCTGTTCTCCCCCCAATTCCTCGTCTTTGGATCATCTCCTGCCTCCTACCCCGCTACCACGCTGGGCTCCCTCTGCTCTGGGGCTGGGACGGGAGCTGCTGCAGCCTGAGGCAGGTCCTGCCTGCAGATAGGAGGCAGCCCCGGCTAAGCAGGCACCGGCATGGGTTAATGACCTGGCGCCTCGCCCCCTCTCCCAGTAACTGGACCTTCAGGGTCGGTCAGTACACCTGACTGGACACTGCTAGGTCCCCTTTTTGACCGGATATTCCAGACAAAAATCGAGCACCTGGCATTGGCAACCCCCTGCCCTGCAGACCTCTGCTCACTCCCAGCCAGGCCAGGGCCACGCCGAGCTCTGTCAGATCTTAGCCCTGCCATGAACTGTCCCAGTCAGAAAGCCCAGCCCAGCTCCTTCCTTCTCTACAAATAATCCCTCCTGCAGAGGGGCTGTAAATTTAGAGGAGGGGGATGAGCTAATGATTAAGGCACCAAGGTAGCACTTCTAGGGGACTGGGATTCAATTTCCAGCTCTGTCTGCTACAGAATTCTTGTGCCTGTCACTTCCTCTACCTGGGCCTCAGCTCCCCATCTGTGAAATGGGGACAATAATTCTGTCTTGTCTCGGGGGAGAATTTTCAAAGCCCCTAAGGGATTTAGGAGCACAAATGCATGATTGTGCTCTATGCCCACTGCCTTGTGCTCCTAAGTCCCTCTGGTGCTTTTGAAAATTCTCCCTTAGACTGTGAACTCTTCCAGCCGGGGACTGTCTCTCGATAAGGGTTTGTCTGCACAAGGAAATCGACCAGCAGAACTATACTGTAAATCANTGCAGACCTCTGCTCACTCCCAGCCAGGCCAGGGCCACGCCGAGCTCTGTCAGATCTTAGCCCTGCCATGAACTGTCCCAGTCAGAAAGCCCAGCCCAGCTCCTTCCTTCTCTACAAATAATCCCTCCTGCAGAGGGGCTGTAAATTTAGAGGAGGGGGATGAGCTAATGATTAAGGCACCAAGGTAGCACTTCTAGGGGACTGGGATTCAATTTCCAGCTCTGTCTGCTACAGAATTCTTGTGCCTGTCACTTCCTCTACCTGGGCCTCAGCTCCCCATCTGTGAAATGGGGACAATAATTCTGTCTTGTCTCGGGGGAGAATTTTCAAAGCCCCTAAGGGATTTAGGAGCACAAATGCATGATTGTGCTCTATGCCCACTGCCTTGTGCTCCTAAGTCCCTCTGGTGCTTTTGAAAATTCTCCCTTAGACTGTGAACTCTTCCAGCCGGGGACTGTCTCTCGATAAGGGTTTGTCTGCACAAGGAAATCGACCAGCAGAACTATACTGTAAATCATCACTGCAGTTATCTCGGGATAAGCCCCTGTGGGGACACCCTTATTCTGGAATTAGAGAGCCTTGGTCAGGGTTAATTTACACTATTTTCACCATGAGGTAAACTGGAAAAAGCCCCTTATACACTGGAGTCCGAGTGTCCCCAGCGGGAGTTATCCCAGGATAGCTGTAGTGGTTTAGCTAGGTCAGCATAGTTCTGCGGGTCAATTTCCCATGCAGAAGCAATTAGTGTCTGTGCAGCACCCAGCGCAAAGGGGCCCTGACCTTGACTGGGGTCTCCAGGGGCTGCTGTAACATCTGTAGTCACAGGAAATTGCAGTCAGGGGCTCGGTGGACAGGAGCTAAGGAACGAGGTCTCTGTTTCTGATTTGATATTCTGTACTGTGGATAAATTGTAAAGTCAGTGGCTTGACCACACTCTGGTTCCTTATGAAATGTATTCAGGAGCCCAAATAACCAATATCAGTTATGTTTATTGCTCTAAGCCAGGGGTCGGCAACCTTTCAGAAGTGGTGTGCCGAGTCTTCATTTATTCACTCTAATTTAAGGTTTCGCATGCCAGTAATAGATTTTAATGTTTTTAGAAGGTCTCTTTCTATAAGTCTATAATATATAACTAAACTATTGTTGTATGTAAAGTAAATAAGGTTTTTAAAATTTTTAAGAAGCTTCATTTAAAATTAAATTAAAATGCAGAGCCCCCCGGACCGGTGGGCAGGACCCGGGCAGTGTGAGTGCCACTGAAAAGCAGCTGGCGTGCCGCGTTCGGCACGCGTGCCATAGGTTGCCTACCCCTGCTCTAAGCCAACAGTAATATATTATGGGGAGAAGGTTCAATACGATACCAGTCTCTGGGAAGCATCTTGTGCACCGTTGTTACATTCCCCTTACACAAAAGGTGTGCTTCCCAAGTTACACCCCTAAAGCCCTCTTTTTATACCCTACCCGTTTAGAGGTACATGGTACTATGTATGTCATCTGACACTAGATTTAACCAATCAACTTTCTACCTTGTTTTTTGGTACCATGGTGTACGCCTTATTTCTTTGTTCTGAACACATGGTACCAAAGGGCGTGACGGCAACTCCTAGGTCTGTACTAGGCTGGAACATTAATATGTCTTGTCCTCTTCCTTTGACATTCCAGTACAGACCTGTAAGAGTAACTCCCTACCTGTTGCTTTGATAAAACACTCCCATGTCTTGGTCCTGGCAGTTTTCCTATTTATAAGCCAAAGCTTCCTTCAGCAAATGCAAGATGTGATAGGATACTTAGCGCAAGTGAACAGGACTATAATAAAGGTGTAGGCCAACTTAGGCTACATAATTGGTCTAATATTTGTGCTTAATACTATTTGTGCTTAATGCATACTAATGCATATATATATAGTGAGGATAATACATATTGTTAATATGAGAGATATAGATGCTAGCCAGCATATATTGGTCAACAGAACGCTACTTGGGTATTCTTCCTTCTCCAGTGGATGCTTGGGATTTGAGGCAGGGGCTGTCACTTGCTCTGTTTGTACAGCGCCCAGCACAACAGGGCTCTGACACAGTTGGTCTCTAGGTGCTACCAAAATAGAAATGTTAAATCAGAGAGTGCAGAGTGTCTGAGTGAAAGGTCCCGTCTCCTGTTAATTATTTGGGTTTCTCTTGTTAGTTTCATTGGTGTTTATTTTCTGATCAGTGTAAAGTTCCCATCAGGGGAGTCACAGGATGACTGGCCAGAGAACAGTGACGGGGGCTAATCTGTGGGTGGGTGTGGGGACGTTTGCCACCACTGGAAGGGCACATGGCCCCTTGATGTCTCACGTCTATACAGGGTCTTCAGCGATATGCACTTAGCTGCATTTCACACCTGGGATTGTCAATGGTGCTGCCAGGGTTCCACTGTGGAGTTTATAGAGAATGTACAATTCTTAAAGTAGGGGAACAGAGATAACAAGAAACCCCTGGAAATATTTCATCTCTGACGCCTGCAGGCTTGTCCCCATGAAGGCACCTTCCCATCCACTAGATGGCGCACCAATCCCAATGGAAAACTCCATCTTATCTGTGTTGGTCCAATAAAAAATATTACCTCTCCCGCCTTGGCTTGCTATTTTTTCTAGTCACCCATTAATGCTGCCATCTTTTGGCCAAAGCTATAATTGCAACTGTGAAAATTTGTCATGGTTTTTGTCTCTACATCAGAGTTCCATGAACTTCTCCATCGCAAGGAGCTGACTGTAACAGAAAGACTGTCTAGCAGACACCTCCCCTGCCATTAGCACCTGCGCACCATCCCCGTGGTCACCCTCACAACAGCTTCTCCAGAAATTCAGCATTAGGAAAAGGCTGATTTCTCAATAGGAAAATTTCTCTCTCCCTCTCTCTGATGCTGTTCCCCTCAGTTCTGACTCCATCCTGACACCCCCCACCTAGGGGGGAATCTCATGCCAGCTTCAGCTAAAAACAGAGATCAGGGAGCCAGGGCTTCAACCTTTAGTGTCAGCCAGAAATGAAATGGGATATGGGGCCTTTCCAATAGAGGGGATTCAGGCTCTGATCCAGTCCCAGGTTGGGGGAACTGGCTGGCCCAGTGGGATATGGAAGAAGACACAAATTGTACAATCAGTACACCAAATAGTCCATCACTGACTAAAGATTATAACCCAGGTTTTGTTTCATTAAAACTCACTCAAAACCACAGTATATGCATCATCCTTTCCATTGTCAAAACACAAATGTCTTTAACACAACCCTAGCTCTGGTGTAACTACCGCTGCACCATATTCCAGACCGATTCCAGCCCCAGCTATGTTTTTCTTTCATGGCCAATGGTGTCAGTTCTGTGCACTGATAAGACATGAGACTTTCCATTGCAAAGGGTGGGAAAAAAAGATCTTGGGGCTAACGCCCAGGGCTTGGTGGATTCCTGGGTTGTGTTCCCAGCTGTGGCACTGACTCACTGTGTGAGCTTTGGCAAGTCCCTTCCTGTCTGGGTACCTCAGTTTGCCCTTCTAAAGCCAGGGCAAATAACATCTATGTGCTTAATATGGATATTAGCAACCAGGGCAAATCTGAAAGCAGACATGGAAATGACAACACAACAGTGTCTGCACAGAGCCAGTGTCTGATCCTACAATAACAAAGCAGCATGTGCATGCAGCCCCAACATCCAAAAGACACCCACAATATAAACAAGCCAGTGTACAGAGGAAGCAACATTATCACACAAAAAACATCTTGTAAACCAGCACTGACATTGCCAAACACACCAAGTGTAAAACCAATAGAAAAATGATTTANATCTAGTCCAACCCCCTGCTCAAAGCAGGACCAAACCCAACTAAATCAGCCCAGCCAGGGCTTTGTCAAGCCTGACCTTAAAAACCTCTAAGGAAGGAGATTCCACTACCTCCCTAGGTAACCCATTCCAGTTCTTCACCACCCTACTAGTGAAAAAGTTTTTCCTAATGTCCAACCTAAACCTCCCCCTCTGCAACTTGACATTGCCAAACTGCATTGCACTGACATTGCCAAACACACCAAGTGTAAAACCAATAGAAAAATGATTTAAAAATCCAGTGTGCTCACCTCACTGGAACGAGAACGACTCTCCAGCCTGGGGATTAAGGCATGCAGGAGATAGGAGACGCTGACTCAAATCTTCTCTCTTCCTCATTCAGAGGAGGGATTTGAATCCATAGCTCCTACCACCCAGGTGAGCCTCTCAATCCCCAGCTTATAAAATCAGTCTCCCTCGCTCTTTGGCCCTATTAATATTTAAGTAGTTATGCTAAGTGGAACAGCCTCCACAGGAGAGCAGCCCAGCCCAGAATGGCCTGTACCATAGGGATGAGGATGCTCACGCTGAGTTCAAAGTGGGGTTGCAAATGTGGGTCTCCCACATCCCAGGCAAGGGCCCTCACCCCCGGAGAAAGGTTAGGAGGGGCAGGCACTGTTAGGAAGCTGCCCTGAATTAAAAGTTTTCTATGGCCTGAAACAGACTTTCCTGATTTATTGAGACATTCAAAAAGCATTCGGAACCAACCCGAATACCTGCTTTGAGTTTCCAGTTTGCTGCCAGATCAAACTTCAGTTATTCACCCAGCTTCACCCACAAGTGACCTGCAATAACACACAGACGCAGCGACATCACAGAAGCCTGTAAACCCAGCACCAACTTCTGCAAAATACACCCATCAGAAACAGATGAAACCCCCGACACTGACCCTGGGCCAGCCACTCGGCTCTGGGATGTGCCCTGCAGCCTCAGGGTGGGGTGGGTCATGTCTTCTGAAGGCAGCGTGCGGGGGTCTCGGCCGTACGGCTCCCAGCAGCTTCCACTGGCCTCTGTCACTCGAAGTCCCAGCATAACCCATGTAACACGAGGGGTCTCCTGACACAGCTGCCCCCTCCCTGTCAGTGGATCCTTACCCCACGATGGGGGAAGCCGGGAAAGACGGGGACTTTAATTATGCTCTAAGGAGCAGGGTTATGTGGGTATGGGGGGACCCCTGGCCACCCAGCGACAAAAAGGGCAGCTCCTTTAGGCCCTGTCTGGGCTCCCACCCCCACCCACCCCCTGCCCTGTTTCTATCCTGCTCCTCTCCCCTCCCCTCATCCTGTTTCCATCCCTTGTTCTCCTCCCCCATCCCCACCCCCTTCCCTTCTTCTGCCTCCTCATTTCTATCCCCCTTCCCTCTGCCCAACCCCCATCCCCTCCATCCCACTGCCCCCCCCTTTTCTGGAGGCTTTTTCTGACCCCCCCCCTCCCCAGCCTATTGAGATCCTCCCGCAGGTGACAGTTGGGCTCCCCCCAGGTGGCAGTTGGCCGTTTCCCCCCCTCTTGACGGTCCCGTCGCTGACTCTGCTCACCAGGCCCCTCCTCCCACAGGTGTTTCCCAAGTCGCTGCAGGTGGCTCCAGCCCATCCCCCGAGCTCGCCGCACCCAGGGCTGGAGGGTTCGCCCCGTCCCAGCAGGGCCCCGCCAGGCTCCAGCAAGTCTCCAGCCCACAGAGCAAAGGGCCACGTAGCCCCTGACTGTTCGCTCCCCTAGTGACATCACCGCGCCCTGAAATTCAAACACGGGGGTTACGCTGGCATTGCTCAGCCGCGGCCAGACGCCCGAGCGAGTGTGGGGAAGAGACGGGCTCTGCCTGCTGAGGCGCCAGCGCTGGAGAGGCACCAGGCAAAATGCCCACCTTTGTGAGCCGGCCTGGAGTCCAGCTGGCCCAGGGACTGTGGGGCCCCCAGTTTGTTGGGTGTGTCTGGTTTTTATTAGCCAGACAAGGTGGGTGAGGTCAAACCTTCTATTGCACCAACTGCTGGTGAGAGAGACGCTTTCCAGCTACACAGCTCTGCTATCCTGGGATAAACACGGCTACAACAATTTTTGTCTTGTGGTAAGTCATGCTGGGGTAGCGAGGGCCTGAAGCAGGGGCACTGGAATGGTGACGGCAAGGGGCCATGGCCTGTCCACCTTTCGCCACGGGCCTGGCCCTCTGCCCCTCCTCTTTCCCCTGAGACCCTGCACCCGGCCAGGCCAGAAGCTGGAGCCCGGCCTGGGTAAGAGCAGACCCGCCACCTGCCCGGGTTCAGGGGGCCTGAGAGCAGCCCCCAGCTTGTGTTCCCGCCCCCTCAGCCACCTGCCCAGGGCAGATGGAGGGTCCGCGGCTCCCCACAGCTGCCCAGGCAGCTCTTTCCATGTCCTGGATGCATCTCTTCAGTCCTTGAGGCCCTGCCCCCAGGCCAAGCCAGAAGCTGGACTGGGTCGGGGTAAGAGCTGCGTGGGCAGCTGTGGGAAACCATGGACGGGGGAACGGGGGGTGGGGAAACAGGCAGGGAGCTTCTCTCAGGCCTCCCCACCACAGGCAGACGGAGGGGCCCAGGCTCCCTGGCCCAGCTCCAGCTTCCAGCTTGGCCGGAGGGCAGGGCCTTGGGGGGAAGAGGAGGGGCAGGGGCGTGGCCATGGAGGGGTTGGGACCTCATGGCTCCCCCACTTTTAAGAAGAATCCATCCCCCTGGCCTGAAGAGGAAAGAGCCAGTGCTCACCACTGCTAAAGGAAAGGCTGGCTAGCAACAAAGGTGGGATTCAAACCCACCCATGCCAAATACAAATATTCAGTCTTAATTCCTCAGCGGCCTCTTTCCCAATGGGGCATCTTTCACACAGTTGTCATTTAGTCACCCAAGAGCAGGCACACATGTGAACGTAGAGAAGAAAAAATAGGGCTGGCCTGGAGAGATACCAAGCTCATAACCACATCACACAAGATGGCTGAGTGAGTAAGGCAATAGACTAATAATCTGTTGTGCGCTACACACATGTTTGAATTCCTCTTTGGTTGTTGGCCACCCCTTCTTCTTTTGGTGGAGGCAGCCACTGGCTCACTCTTCTGTGCCTCTTCGCCCAGCTAAGCCTTACAGTTGTCAAAAGAAGAAAACTCCCCACAAATTGAGTGTCACGGCATTTCTTACACCAGCTAGGACTCAAACCCAGTTTACAAGAAGGGAACTCTTGCATGAAACCTCTACACCACTGGTTTGCATGCAGGTCTCCCCTGCTATATCTTCTCTACTCGGGCTTGGGTGCCTTGCCTTGGCCGATCAAGGCACAGCTGGTGGCAAAGGGGCCCTTTTGGCTGATAAAGTGACTGAGTGGCTAAGGCACTGGATTGCTAATCCATTGTGCTCTGTCTGCCTGGGTTCAAAGGATACCAAGAGCAACTAGCAGATGTGCTTGGTTTTTTCCTGCACCGCCAGAGGCCTGGAGGAGGAAAATCATAGCACCTATCTTTAAAAAAGCAAACAGGACCCAGGGAGTTATAGACGACAAGTCAATCTAACTTCCATACTTGGGAAGATACTGGAACAAATTATCAAACAATCAGGTGGTGAGCACCTGGAGAATAACAGGGTTATAAGGAATAGTCAACATGGATTTGTTAAGAACAAATAATGACAAAACAACCTAACTTCCTTCTTTGACATGGTTACTGGCCTAGTGGATGGGGGGAAACAATAGAAAGGATATACCTTGATTTTAGCAAGGCTTTTGAATCAGTTCCTCATGACATTCTCATAAGCAAACTAGGGAAATGTGGTGAAGATGAAATTATTGTAAGGTGGGTGCACAGCTGGTTGAAAGACCATGCTCAAAGCGTAGTTATCAATAGTTCACTGTCAAATTGAGAGGGTGTATCTAGTGGGACCCCACACACTTTAGTCCTGGGTCTAGTACTATTCAATATTTCCATTAATGACTTGGATAATGGAGTGGAGAGTATACTTATAAAATCTGCAGATGAGACTGAGCAAGGAAGGGTTGCAAGCTCTTTGGAGGACAGGATTAGAATTTAAAATAACCTTGATAAATTGGAGAATTGGTCTGAAATCAAACGAAATGATAAAGACAAGTGCAAAGTATTTCACTTAGGAAGAAAAAATCAAAAGTGCAACTACAAAATGGGGAGTAACTGGGTGGGTGGCAGCAGGGCCGGCTCCAGGCACCAGCGTAGCAAGCAGGTGCCTGGGGCGGCCAATGAAGAGAGGGGCGGCATGTCCGGCCGTTCGGCGGCAATTCGGCGGCAGGGCCGTCACTCCCTCTCGGAGCGAAGGACCTGCCACCGAATTGCCACCGATCGTGATCGCGGCTTTTGTGTGTGTGCTTGGGGCAGCAAAAACGCTAGAGCCGGCCCTGGGTGGCAGTACTGCTGAAAAGGATCTGGGGGTCATAGTGCATCACAAATTGAATATGAGTCAACAATGTCATTCAGTCACAAAAAAGGCTAATGTCATTCTGGGGAGTATTAACAGGAGAGTCATATGTAAGACATGGGAGCTCATTGTCTTCCTTTCCTCAGAACTGATGAGGTCTGAGGACTGTGTACAGTTCTGGGAGTCACACTTTAGGAACGATGTGGACAAATTGGAGACATTCTAGAGGATAGCAACAAAAATGACCAAAGGTTTAGAAAAGCTGACCTATGTAGAAAGGTTAAAAAAACTGGGTATGTTTAGTCTTGAGAAAAGAAGACTGAGGAGGGACCTGATAATAGTCTCCAAAATTGTTAAGGGCTGTTATAAAGAGGATGATCATAGAATCATAGAATATCAGGGTTGGAAGGGACCTCAGGAGGTCATCTAGTCCAACCCCCTGCTCAAAGCAGGACCTAATCCCTACTAAATCATCCCAGCCCGGGCTTTGTCAAGCCTGATCTTAAAAACCTCTAAGGAAGGAGATTCCACCACCTCCCTAGGTAACCCATTCCAGTGCTTCACCACCCTCCTAGTGAAAAAGTTTTTCCTAATATCCAATCTAAACCTACCCCACTGCAACTTGAGACCATTACTCCTTGTTCTGTCATCTGGTACCACTGAGAACAGTCTAGATCCATCCTCTTTGGAACCCCCTTTCAGGTAGTTGAAAGCAGCTATCAAATCCCCCCTCATTCTTCTCTTCTGCAGACTAAACAATCCCAGTTCCCTCAGCCTCTCCTCATAACTCATGTGCTCCAGCCCCCTAATCATTTTTGTTGCCCTCCGCTGGACTCTTTCCAATTTTTCCACATCCTTCTTGTAGTGTGGGGCCCAAAACTGGACACAGTACTCCAGGTGAGGCCTCACCAATGTCGAATAGAGGGGAA
>QXTE01000429.1:119978-132633 GCA_003942145.1 Platysternon megacephalum
CAGGGTGGGGTAACAGGTCAGGATGGGCAGAAGTGGCTGGACCTGGGTGTGGAGGTGGAGACTAAGCAGGTAGGGAAGCCAGTGCAGACCCGTGGTAAGTGTTCTCTGGGGCGGGGGAGTGAATTCACCCCTGTGCAGAGGCTCCCACATGAGGCCCAGACCCCATTTATGTCCCCTTAAGCCCAGAGGGTGAATTTCCCCCTGGGGGAGCTGGGTCCCTCTCACCAGGGACTGGAGACCAGAGTGGAGGCAAAAGGTTCAGGCTACTCCAACATCCCAGGCCCCCTAATCACCCAGTGACCTTTCACCCTGGCCCAGCTGTGCCTTTAGCCAGGGGTCTGTCTCAGTCCCCAGACAGTGAGATGGGACGGGAGCCATTTCCTCAGTGATATGTTTAGACTCAAACAAGCAAACCAGGCCCCTTCGGTTCTCAATCTTCCAGCCCTAAATAGAGATGCTGTGGCCGGAGCACGGAAGGGGGGCGGGGCAGGAAACAGGGAGCGGAGACAAATATCAGACCTGAGGAGGGGACAGAGCAGGTCAGAGAGAGGCTGTGATGTCTCTGCTGCTTGATCCCTACAGAGCCCAGGGGGCTTGGAAGCAGGGAGAGGGGCTGGCTGGAGCATCCAACCCTGGGGATCAGACGGGACAGATTAGAGCAGAGAGAGAGACTGGAGCTTCCCTTCTGCTGAAGTCAGATAGACCAGGTAGTGCAGGTGGGAGCAGGGAGCGACTGTGGATTGTCCCCTGGTGACCCCGTCAGGAACAGACGCCACTGGGCTGTTTCCATGCCGATCGGTTCCTTCCACCGCCCTGATGATCCTGTCTCTGTGCCTCTTGCTTCCTGGTGAGTATCCGGGAACCCTGTGCTAATTCATATCCGGTTGGGAGGAAACAGAACCAAGAGCAGTCCCTGGCCCAGACTGTCGGCAAATCCTCTTCACTGGGAGGGAAATGGGAACCAGTAGAAGCACTGAGTATGAGAGCTACTGGGCCAGATCCCCAGCTGGTGTAAATCAGTGTAGCTCCACTGGAGTCAATGTCGGTTTACACCAGCTGAGGATCTGGCCCTCTAGAGAGCTGACGGGAAAGGCAGGTCCCAGCTCAGCCAAGGTCTGTGTGCGCGAGGAACCTGCCATGCCCCAGATCTAACGTCCTGCCTGGTTTGCTTCTTCACCGAAACACGAATCAGGAATTTTTCCCTATCCATTAAAGGCAGTTTTTGTCCCTGAAGAGGGACCTTATTTTATCTCCAGCACTAACCATATGTCACCTTTCTGTTCCCAGCACTGAGTCCCAGCAGCGAGGAGATCTGCTCAGCTCCTGGTGAGTCTGTCAGTCTGTCCGTCCCCAGACCCACTCACCCCTCTAGCTAGCTATCATGCCAGAAGGGGTTTGTATTGACAGAAAAGGCTACAGAAGATTATTATTCATTATTATTATTACTGTAGCCCCCAGACGCCCCTCTCAGGGATCAGGGCCACATCGCGCCAGGTGCTGCACACCCCTATGTGAAGCTCTGGTCCCTGCCCCCGAAGAGCTGACAGTCTCAGATCTGACATTATCCCCCCGTTACCAAGCTGTGCTGAAATAAGAACCTGCTCCAGAGCCATTATGCAGACCCCTTCCCTTGAGCAGGCAGAGCTCCTCCTGCTCTGCCCTACGGAGGGGTGTCAGTGCTACGGAGCGACCTGCGCTGTGCTCCATGCACATGGACTATCCCGGCTGTCGCTCACACAGAGCCATGCATCCAACACGGCGTTCACACCACACTCAGCATGGTCCCCACTACTCCAATGCTGCTCTCAGCCACATTAGCACCCGGGTCTTCCCAGAGAATTGTGAGTGATTGCACAATGACCTCGCATGTGCCAAGGGGGATTATGGGAAGAGAGGCCAAACTCTCCAAATTCCCACAATCCCCATGTGGAACATTGCAGGCTTCCTGGGGCCTATCCCATAATTCCTCCACAGCCCGGGAACCACCTAGCAGCTGCAAGCTGCTTCCACGACAACCAACTTCCTTTGGCAAACTGCTCCCTGGGCTCATCCTGAAACAGGAGCCACCAAAGGTCCCATTGATAGCTCTGACCCATTCCACTTTTCAGGCACTCTCCTTGCCCCCAGCCTCTACCTGAGCCAAATATTCGCCTGGCAAGGGGACTCCGTGCAGCTCCAGTGCTCTGTGACATTCCGGGCCCCAGCCACCCGTGTCATCTTCTGTAAGGACGGGGAGGAGGTTTCATCCCAGAAGGGCTTATTGGGAAAACTCATCTACAACTATGACCATGTGGTGTCCAGCTCTGGGAATTACTCCTGTGGGTACGAGATCAAGGACAGCGATAACCGGGTGACCAGATCCCAGCTCAGCCCTGCCAAGCACCTCAACGTCACGGGTAAGAGGGGTGAACGGCAGAGCAAGTACAATTATCCATGTAATCCAGATGCAGGTCGCCGAGCGCGAGGGGTGATGGGAAGAAGTAGGCTGTTATCCTCCATGTGAACCAGATCCTAGCCAGAGATATTACGCCCACTTTGTCAGTGGGTCTCACGACTGCTAGTGAG
Organism: Platysternon megacephalum; assembly: GCA_003942145.1. Lineage (NCBI taxonomy): Eukaryota > Metazoa > Chordata > Testudines > Platysternidae > Platysternon > Platysternon megacephalum. The sequence goes on from QXTE01000429.1 coordinate 122,544, forward strand.
ACAGCAATGGGATGTTGATTCCCAGGACTCCTGGGTTCTCTTTCTGGCTCAGGGAGCAGACTGTGGTTAGTGCTCGACAGCATAGCCAAGCACATACAACTGGCACATTCTTTCTGACAGGCTGTGAGACAAAGTGAATGAGACTGAGGTTTGCCATAATAGAGACCTCTGTTCTATTCCCAGCTCTGCCTCAAGTGACCTTGTGCAACCCTTTGTTGTCCATACAAGGCGTGAATAACAGGTTCACCTGTACTGTAGGGGCATGAGCTCTTCCTTAGCACCTGGGGCTTTGAAGTGCAGAGAGAAGTTAATAACACTCAGTAGAAGAGCTGGGCCTAGAGCACAGGGTCTCCTGGAATGTAGTTGAGTGCCCCCCCCCCCTCCGGCTCCAGGATGTTGTATGGGGAGTGCATGCCCACACACCCAGCTTCTACAAAGGGAGACAAGGCTGCCAAATGCCTATAATGTGTGTGACACTTGGCAGGTCTGACAGAGCCAGGGGGAGCCCCTCAGGGGAGGTTTCCATTCGGGGAACAGCCATGTCCCATTTGAATGCTGCAGGGGGCTGGTTCAGCCATCGCAGCCGCGTTTCTCACACACTGAGTGTCACCTGGAGGCACTGACAGGCCCAGATTCTCCTTGTCCTCATTGCACAGGCCAGGCGAGCAGCAGTGGGGAGGAGTCAGACCCCACAGCTCACAGATGGGTCTTGGGCCAGACACCGGGGATCTGAGCCCAGCTCTGTCCCCCCAGCTCTCCCCTCGCTGCATAGAGACTTCGGGCCAAACTCACCCCTGGGGTAACTCCACTGCCTGCAGCACTTACACCAGGGGGAGACCCAGCTGTCTGTAATGAAACCCAGCCTGTGCAGAGGGGCCAGCCCCAGGGCCAGGCAGCACTTAACTCCCCTGAACCCTCAGCACTGGGTGTGAGCAGGGCCTAGGCCTGGTGCTGCCCCAGGCACAGGGCGGCTGGGGAATGTCGCCCGTGCACACAGCCTATCACACAACCCGCTCTGCCCACCAGGTGAGCCCCGGGCTGTCTGAAGGGTGCAGGGGTCTCCCGCACATTCAGGTCCCCGAGGGTGCTCCACAGACAAGCACGTCTGACTCGGGGGGCAGGGAAATCCTGGCTCAGGGCTTCCTGGGGCATTTTCACCCCCACGGAGCTTCGACCTCAGTGACAGGTGCCAGGGATCAATGAAATGATGGTTTGTTAAATGGACAGTGACGTCCTCGCTGAGTCTGCAGTGGGGAAACTCAGTGTGACACTCAGAGCAAGAGAGAGAGTCCAGGGACAAGCTCCTTAGCTGGTGTAAACTGGCAGACCCCTATAGACTCCAATGGAGGGACGCCAATTTACACCAGAAAGAGATCTGGCCCATTGACTCAAGCAGAGTGATGCTGATTTACACCCATTGGGGATCTGGCCCCAGCGGCTGGCAGAACCGCTCTGTCTGTCGCTGGGAGGCAGGTCCCTGCGGAGGCTGCAGGCGTCTCTCCCACACGGTGCAATTCTCTTTGCCCTTGTCCCGCAGGCAGCGCGAGCAGCAGCGGAGTAGCAGAGGAGCCGACCCGCACAGGTAACGGGCTATTGCTCTGTCACACCCTGATTGTCAGAGCCCGGCTCTGTGCCCCCAGCTCTGACCTCAGGACATAAAGTCTGGATCAAATTCACCCCAGGGCGGGTAACTCCTCGGCCTGCAGCACAGTCACCTCGGCTGGGCTGGGCTCTGCCGGTGCAATTCCCCCAGGGCAGAGGGGCAGCACAGCCCCACGGCATGGTATGACTCATCCATTTGTGGAGGCTGGGCGCACCCTGACTGTGGCCCCGCCCTGAGGCCCATCCCTGGTTGGCCACCTCCCCCCAAAGCTCCACCCACACTCCACCCCCGGCCCTGCTCGGCCCCCTCTCCAGAGGGCCTCCCCCCGCCACCGCTCACGCCTCTTCCCCAGGGGGCAGGGCAGGCTCCAGGCACCAGCGCAGCAAGCAGGTGCTTGGGGCGGCCAACGGAGAGGGGCGGCACGTCCGGATCTTTGGCGGCAATTCGGCAGCGGGTCCCTCAGTCCCTCTCGGAGCGAAGGACCTGCGCCGAATTGTCGCTGAAGAATGAAGCAGCAGCGGTAGAGCTGCCGCCGAAGTTCCGCCGATCGCGGCTTGCTTTTTTTTTCTTGCTGCTTGGGGCGGCAAAAACGCTGGAGCCGGCCCTGCCCCCTGCCCACCTGTCATGCCTCTTCCCTTGAGGCCCCCCCACTGCTCGTGCCTCTTCCCCCAAAGACCCCCCCACCCGCCACTCGCACCTCTTCCTCTGAGACTTCACTGCCCACAACTCGCGCCTCTTCGCCGCCTCCCCCAGGTCCCTGTGCCCGCCACTTGCACCTCTTCACCCCCTCCCGCAACGCCCCCATGCGGGCGGAGTAGGGACAGGAAGAGATGGAGCAAGGGTGGGGCCTTGGGGGGAAGAGGATGAGCAGGAGCCGGGCCTCCGGGTGGAGCACTGGCAGGGCCAGCGCCCGGGCACCTTTTGGTGGTGGCGCACTCCAAAGGTGGCAGGCTGGCTGTTTGGGGAGGCTTAGACTCCCCCGTCCTCTTATACCTGGCGCCCAGACTCCACAGCATCGCTACGTCCCACTTCCACCCCCTCCTGAGCACACAGCCGGTGCCTCGTGCTGCCCCTCTGCCCAGGGCGGGGTCGCCCCCGCGGTGAACTGCCAGCCACACTGGAGAGGGGCGATAGAGTCTGGGCTGCTGCATCTGTCGCTGGCTCTTGTGAAGCCTTTGCAGAGAATCCAGGTGCAGCCTGAGCAAACCTGGGCTGTTCCCTGCTCCTCTGACCCCTCAGGGCTGTGCTGGGCAAAGGGAGGGGCCTCCCCAACAGCCTCCATCACTTAGGCCTCCCATCGGGGGAATGTTTCCCTCTGCAGCGTGATCCCCCCTTAGATCTAGGCCTCCGGGAGCTCACACGGGGTCTCTGCTACACGGCAGCTGCTCTGTGACTAGTGCTGGCACTGCAGTCCCACACGCTGCTTTACAGATTGCTGTCACCATGTCCCTTTCCACGTTGCAGGGCCAGCCACGTCCCTCGCCATCTGGGCCACTCGCTGCACCCTGGTCTTGGTCCTCCTGGTTTCTGCGCCTGTCATCACCTTCATGCTGGAGAAACGGGGCCTGCCCCAGCCTGCGGGGCTGGAGGAGACTCCTGGGGGGAGCAGCAGCAACATGGGAACGAGAGGCCTGGGAATGGGAGAACCCCATTGACCAGCTGTGAGCAGGAGGCAGGGGCGGGGAGAGGCCTGGGAAGATACCAGTGCCCAGCTCTGAGCAGGTTGTTGGGGAGACACCATTGGTCAGTGCTGCACAATAGGTCCCTGTGGTAACTGTCTTTGCCCAGGTAACTCCTCCAGCCTCCTTCATCCCCGCTCCCTTCCCCCATCCAGGACGCTGTCAGTCACTCCGCCCTGCAGCCCTCTGCTCACTCAGTCAGGCCAGGGCCACACAAGATCTTGGCCCTGCCATGAACTGTCCCAGCCAGCCAATCCACCTAGCTCCTTCCTTCTGTACAAATAATCCCTCCTGCAGAGAGGTTGCAAGATTAGAGAAGGGGGATGGGCTAGTTGTTAAGGCACCAGGGTGGAATATCTGGGAGATTGGGGTTCAAGTCCCAGCTCTGCTACTGACTCCTTGGGCCTGTCACTTCATCTCTCTGGGCCTCAGCTCCCCATCTGTGAAATGGGGATAATAATTCTGCCTCATCTAAAGGGAGAATTTTCCAAGCCCCCTAAGGGGCAGATGTAAGTGACCGTGCTCTGTGACCACTGCCTTATGCTCCTAAATCCCTCAGGCGCTTTTGAAAATTCCCCCATAGATTGTGAACTCTTCCAGGCAGGGGTTGTCTCTCACTGAGGGTTCGTCTGCACAGGAAAATGGACCAGCGGAACCACACTGGTGTAATTAAACCATTACACTCATCCCGGGATAACTGTCCGTGGGGACACTCTTATTCCGGAATCAGAGAGCCTTAGTCAGGGTTAGTTTACACAATCTTCAAAGTGACAAACTAAGTTGGACAAAGCCCCTCGTACACTGAATAAGAGTGTCCCCACGGGGAGTTATCCTGGGATAGCTGTAGTGGGTTAGTTTCCCCCTGCAGACCAGCCCTTAGTATCTGCGCAGCACCCAGCGCAAAGGGGCCCTGACCTTGGCTGCGGTCTCTGGAGGGTCCTGTTATATAAATAATAATGGCAAAATGCAGTGGGGGCCAATCTGTGTAGGGTGCAGGGGCCTTTCCCACCACTGAAGATCACATGCCACCTTGGATGTCTCACATCTACACAGGGCCTTCCGCGATATACAGTTAGCTGCATTTCACATTAGGGAACGTCGATGGTGATACCCGGGTTCCGTTGTGGGGTTTATAGACAACATGCAATTCTTAAAGTAGAGCAGCAGAGATAAGAAACCCCTGGAAATATTTCATCTCTGACCTCTTCAGCCTTTTCCAGGTGAAGGCACCTTCGCACCCACTAGATGGGGCTTTGCAACAATCCAATTACAAAACTACATCTTACTTATTGTTTACATGTGTTTCCAAGCCCAGACCTGAAGAAGAGCTCTGTGCAAGCTCATTAGCTTCTCTCCCACCAACAGCCGCATGTCCAATAAATAATATTACCTCCCCCACCTTGGCTCTCTATTTTTTCCAGACACACATTAATGCCGCCATCTACTGGCCAAAGCTATAAATGCAACTGTGCAAATCGGTCTTTCTTGACTGTACATCAGAGTTTGACAGAACAAGGAGCAATGGTCTCAAGTTGCAGTGGGGGAGGTTTAGGTTGGATATTAGGAAAAACTATTTCACTAGGAGGGTGGTGAAACACTGGAATGGGTTACCTAGGGAGGTGCTGGAATCTCCATCCTGTGGGAGAAAAACGAGTCCTCACTCTGAGGTTGGTTGCAACATGTCAGAGGCAGTTTATTCTCAAGCAATATTGCAAGGGGAAGAGTGCACAATGGCAGGTCTCCCAAAAGATAAACAATTAAGGCAAGCATTTATACCTTTTGTTACATACAGTAATAATCAACAACCGCATTTTGTTTATACATATTCCTTCCTGATATCTTACTTTCCTCAGCAATTTCTGCTACAGTTTGTGTTCCATTCTTATCTAACACAAGGTCGAAAAACAGCATCTCTTACAGTTCTTTTCCACTCACCCAGGCCCTGCTTGGAAGTCTCACGTTATTAGCTGTTAGAGTTAGCCTGAGTCTTGCTCTTCCTGGAAGACTAAGATGTCTGCCCTTTTTCCAACTTACACAATCCTTAGAGGTTTTTAAGACCCAGCTTGACAAAGCCCTGGCTGGGATGATTTAGTTGGGATTAGGTCCTGCTTTGAGCAGGGGGTTGGACTAGATGACCTCCTGAGGTTCCTTCCAACCCTAATCTTCTATGATACTATGATTCATGAACTTCTCCGCCCTGTGGCGCTGACTGTAACAGACACTGTGTAGCTAGCCAAGCTAGCAGACACCTCCCCTGCCATTAGCACCCACATAATATCCCTGTGGCCATCCCCCACAACAGCTTGTTCTGAAATTCAGCATTAGGAAAGGGCTGGTTTCTCAACAGGAAAATTCATTTCTCCCACTCTGGTTCTGTTTCCCTAAGTCTCAACAATACCCTGACACCCCTTACCCTCCAGGGAATCTCACACCAGCCTCAGCTAAAAACAGAGACCAGAGAGCCAGGGCTTCATCCCTCTGGTGTCAGCCAGAAATGAAACTTCGGTGTGGGTTGGGGGGGCTCAGGGCATTGGGGTATGGGACTTTTTCCCTACTGGGGATTCAAGCTCCAATCCAGTCCCACCTTGGAGGAACTGGCTGGCCCAGTGGGAGGGGGAATGGGACACGGGGCCTTCTGCTTTGGGGCACTGATACAACATATTAAACATGCTAAGTTAGAAATAAACCCCCAAGGTACAAACTGCCTAACTGGGCCCCACAAGCTAACAATAATGGTTCCAGACCCTTAGTCACAATAACCCTCAATAGCTAAGAGCATATAGCAGCAGGTTTATACAGGGCCAGCACAACCCATTAGGCGACCTAGGCGGTCGCCTAGGGTGCGGCTATTTTGGGGGCACCGGCGCCGCGGCCGCCCATTCAAATTTGGGGGCGGGACCTTCCGCCACCGCTGTTGGGGGCGGCATTTCGGGGGCGGGACCTTCCGCCGCCTAGGGCGCCGGNCTGGAGGGAGGGATTAAATAAGAATCTCAGCTTTCATTTAAAAATAAAAGCAAGTTCCTCACCCTTATGGCTGCAAAAAGAAGATAGAAAACATGAACCTACATGGGGACACTCNAAGCCCTAGCTCCTGGAGTCATGGGATTAAATAAGAATCTCAGCTTTCATTTAAAAATAAAAGCAAGTTCCTCACCCTTATGGCTGCAAAAAGAAGATAGAAAACATGAACCTACATGGGGACACTCAGGAAACTTAATCCAAATTAACTTTTAAAGTGGATTAATTAAACCCCTGTGTGGATGTTCTTATTTAGAATTTAAGTAGACTTAATTTGATTTAGCTCTATCCAGGCACTCCAATCACCCTCAGCCCCAGAAATAGTTCAGCCACAACAATTGGACATTTTGGTCTTCCAGCTCCTGGGGGTCCATGCTGCATGTCTCCCTCTTCCTTGCTGTCATCCGCCATTTTCCTTCCCTGCTAGCGGCTGATCCCAGCANTGGAAATAGTTCAGCCACAACAATTGGACATTTTGGTCTTCCAACTCCTGGGGATCCATGCTGCACGTCTCCCTCTTCCTTGCTGTCATCCGCCATTTTCCTTCCCTGCTAGCGGCTGATCCCAGCATTAGGAAATTGTCCAGTGTTGCAGGACTGTGGGTCTCCTGCTTGGTGGGGTGGCCCAAGCAGGCAGAGTGCCTGGAATGACGATGCAGGCACAAGCTCAGTAACAGCAGAACAGGTGTTCATTACTGGACGAGGGGACAGAGGCACCTCCCCTCCTGCTGCTGACTCTAAAACTACTTTCACTTTCTCCAGGCAGGAAAGGGGGCACCCTCTCCCCTGCCTGTCCTCTCAGGGTTACTTCCTAGGTTGAGGGGGTTGTGCCCTCTGGGAGCAGCAACACCTTTTAGAAGCTGTCTGTGGATGTGCCCTCCCTCCCCCATGCCACATCCTGCCAGCACAGTAACTTGGTTACAGTATTTTGGTGATTCACACCATAATTTACAGATTATCATCATTTTTAAGTAGAAAACCTGTTTTGAAGTGGGCTTCTCACTGTGTGAATCCCATAGCACCACTCCACCATTATTATTATTATTTGCACTGTAGTAGCATCTAGGACCCCAGACATGGACCAGGACCCCATTGTGCGCACTGAACAAACCCAGAACATGAAGACAGTCACCCTCTATGTAGATCAGAACAGGGTTCAAACCCTTAAATGTCAAATCCCCAATTCAGACCCTTGTTATCTGAACCACATGAGTAAATGCTAGTTTCTTTTTACACCACCTACTGGAGAAGGACATGACAAATGCTTTCTTAATGGGTCACACAAACATTCACTTGTAAACTGTAGAATATGGGTGATCAGGAATTGTGGCTTCTATCCCGGCTCTGGGAGAGGGGTGTGGCTTATGTTGAATAGAAATATGAGAACCCAGCCTCTGGTAGTCACTCTGAAAGGCGGTGTGGTGCAGTAAATGACCAGAATGGGGTTTGTCATCTTAGAGACGGGGGTCCTAGGTCTCTCTCTCTCTCTCTCATTTTTAAGCCATTTTTGGCATGCCACATTTTTCATCATCAAATTAAAATTCAGCAGCTTCAGATTGACACACAATTTTAATATTTCCATTTTAAAGTACTTTTTAAGTGCCACATGTCATGCTGTCTGGAGTGGCTCACAACTGTGAGTGCCGACCTCAGGGCAGAGTGTCAGAAAACAGGGCAGACACTCCAAGCTGCTGGTGTGTTCTACAATTAGATGTTATCAAGCCAGTAACAAATGTGAACTCCTGGATCACTGTACCTGTCGTGCCATGGAGTCACAGACAGTCCCTTAGACTCTCCATTCTATCTTGCTACCCAGTCAGACTGAACTGTGTGATAAAAGGTTATTTCAACCAGGAATCACACCACACCAGGTTGCTCCCTGTCCCAAGAGACTAGTCACTTACCCCAGATCAATAGGTACTCCAGATCTTATGCCAAAGACAACGCTGGTAGCCAATTTTATAGTAAACTAACTACAGGTTTATTAGTTAGCAAAAAGGAAGTGAGATTTATTGAGAGGTTAAAGCAGATAAAATATAACACACAAGTGAGTCACAGTGTGTAATCTCAAATGGTGCCAGTGATGTAATAAACTGCCAGTTTCCCAAAAGTCTTTTCAGTTTACCAAGATCGTCTCTGGGGATCTACACTTTGCATCTGGTGCACTTCCCCGTAAGAGTCCAAACAGTCCAGAGATGAAGGATCTTTCCTTCAATCCATCTTTATAGCTTCTTCTCACACAAAACAAGCTGACAGTGTCACTACCCACGTGAACTTTTCCTTTGATGACGGTGAGTGAGGAATGCATTTAGAGTCTCTGACATCTGGTCATCACACACAATGGCCACTTGCTTTGAAATTAGTGCTTTTCTTGCATTCCACAAAGCTTCATTCACATTTGATGGGTTATTTACTTACAGGGGTATAGACAATATAAATATTTGTTATTCCATTATACCAGGACACAAAAGTGAAAACAATACAAGTGTAACCCTTCTGCCCATCTGAGTTGGCAGCAACAAGGGCCGGGTTCAGTATCTAGGGGTTCCGTTTCAATACCACAAAGCAAAACCGGCTCGAGCCCCCACCCAGTGACCTGGGACAATTTCATACCACCCCCCGGGCGCCTCTAAGAGGCAATACTTCCCCTCTCGCAAGCACGGAGTCTGAGTGTAGCAAAATCCTTTTAATAAAGGAGGGAAACAATGCGGCATTATATTGGGGAAACACCACAAACAGGATTCATAATACAAACCATGAGCAAAAGACCCACCCCCAAGTAAGGTTGGCAGTGTCCTTTTCCCCTCAGGGTCTTAAGTCCAACAACCCAAAAGATCACCCCAAAGTCCCAAAAGTCCAACACCTCTAAAGTCTCTTGAGTCCAACAACCCAAGAGTCTCTGTCCGTGGTCAGTGCAGCCCCAGAGCTGGAGAGTTTTTGCCCCCCACAGCCTGGGTGGAAGGGGGGGGAAGAAAGGGTATGCAGGGTGTTAAGGGGCACCTCACGTGGTCCAAGGCCAACTGCCCCACCTCTTCGTGGGGTTCTGCTGCCACCTTCACCATAAGCTGCTCCACTCCACTATCCATCCTGTGAGCTGCACCAGCCATCCCACAAACTGCTCCACTCCGCTCGCTATCCCACAGGCAGCGCCAACCGTCCCACAAACTGCTCCACTCCACCAGCCACTTAGCAATATAGCTTCAGGATCCTCCACTAGTTAACACAGCACTCAGTGATCTCAACTCTTAGTACCTTTAGTGATTTCAGCTTATAGTAGGGGAGCCCAAGTGCTGGTACACCATTGGCCCAAAGCAAATTCAGCTCAGCAGTCTGTAACTACATTCCTAATGGGATCAAAGTTAGCTCTGACATTCAACAGTGGAGAGAGAAGTTGCAATTGGTGTTTCAGGCCCTCAAAAGCGGGCCCATCCCATCAGGTACAAATACCTGTCCCCACCCTCTCTGCATTCACTGGGAGTTGGAACCCATGTCCCTTGTCTAGCAAGTGCTACTTAGTTGATGGTGAGTCCCTCTGTCATCAAACAGTTCCACTGGCCTTGATTCACATAACCATGGTAACTCAGGGTAACAACACTTTATTCCTCCTGCCCCAATAACAGAGAAACTGGGGATCCCACAGCCGCCAAAGTGACCATTTTGGGCTGCTGGGGCTCACGCTAGGCGGGGTGGGTGTGCCTATGCAAATGAGATCAGCCCCTGAAGTTCTTTTCCACACTCCCCATAATTCACCACCAGATGTCAGGGTAGAGCTCATCCTGACTCTGCTTACA
>QXTE01000429.1:135012-145844 GCA_003942145.1 Platysternon megacephalum
CCAGATGAGGCAGTGGCAGGGACATCTACCTCTGGTCCCCCCCCGATTGACCTCCGTGCTCACCAGGACCTTCTACGTAGGGTGGCACGTAGCATGGACCTCCAGGCTGAGGAGATAGTAGAGTTGGAGGATCCAGTGGTGAGCATCCTCTCAGCGGATGCACCATCCCGGGTGGCATTGCCGATCATACGGACGATTCAGGCTAACGCCAAGACCATCTGGCAAACCCCAGCCTCTATCCCACCCACGGCCAGAGGAGTGGAGAGGAAGTACTTCGTCCCCTCTAAGGACCACGAGTATCTCTATACTCACCCCGAGCCGTGTTCCCTAGTGGTTTCCTCGGTGAACGCTCGGGAGCGCCATGGGCAACAGGCGTCAGCACCCAAATCCAAGGACGCCAAGCGCTTCGATTTGTTCGGACGCAAAATTTATTCGGCCGGGGGTTTACAGCTCAGGGCTGCAAATCAACAGGCGCTCCTGAGCAGATACGACTACAACTCCTGGAGCGCAATGTCTAAATTTAAGGAACTGATCCCTAGTACATCCAGGGATGAGTTTGCGGCTTTGGTAGAAGAAGGCAAGAAGGTAGCAAGGACCTCCTTACAGGCCTCTCTCGACGTTGCGGACTCTGCGGCTAGGACTCTAGCTTCAGGCATAGCGATGCGACGCATCTCCTGGCTGCAGGCGTCTGGCCTACCACCAGAGTTGCAGCATACACTGCAGGACCTCCCTTTTGATGGGCAGGGCCTGTTTTCGGACAAGACGGACTCTAGGTTGCAGACCCTAAAAGACTCCAGGACAATGATACGCTCCCTGGGGATGCATGTCCCGGGGCCTCAGCGTAGACCCTTTAGACCGCAGCCTCAAAGGTTCTTCCCCCCTCCTCGTCCAAGACAAGATACGTACAGAAGGCGTGGGCGTGGGGGTAGAAGACGGTCCAGTGGCCACCAACCTGGTCAGAACCAGGGCCCTCCTAGACCATCGGCAGGACCCAGACAACAGTTTTGAAGGTGCGCCCGAGGACGGCGTACTAGCCACCTTCCAGGATCCTTCCCCACCTTTTCGGGATCGTCTATCCCATTTCCACCTTGCGTGGTCCCTTATAACTTCAGACCAATGGGTCCTTCGCACGGTGGAAAGGGGATATTCTCTCCAATTTTCTTTTGCCCCCCCCTTCCCGTCCCTCTTCAGGGACCCCTCTCACGAGCAACTTCTCATACAGGAGGTCCTTGCGCTCCTGTCCATGGGAGCGATCGAGGAGGTCCCACCAGAACTGAGGGGCAGGGGGTTTTATTCCCACTATTTCCTAATCACAAAAACAAAAGGGGGGCTTCGGCCCATATTAGATCTGCGCGGACTCAACAAATTCATGGTAAAGTTGAGGTTCCGCATGGTCTCTTTGGGAACTATTATCCCATCCTTGGATCCTGGGGACTGGTACGCCGCCCTCGACATGAAGGACGCCTATTTTCACATAGCAATTTACCCACCGCACAGGCGCTTCCTTCGCTTCGTGGTAAACCACCACCATTACCAATTTACTGTTCTCCCATTCGGACTGTCCACGGCTCCGAGGGTATTTACCAAATGTATGGCCGTCGTAGCAGCCCACCTCCGCCGACAGCGGGTACAGGTGTTCCCGTATCTCGACGACTGGTTCATCCGGGGCCGCACCAAGGACGAGGTCCGATCGCATGTCAGACTCACCCTCCAAACCTTCCGCAGGCTGGGCATCTTACTCAACAAGGAGAAGTCAACTCTGGAACCAACCCAGAGAATAGAGTTTATCGGGGCAGTCTTGGACTCCAAACTTGCCCGCGCTCTCCTACCGGACGCTCGTTTTCAGGCTATTGCGCACATCATTCGCAGCCTCCAAAGCTTCCCGACGTCCACGGTACAAACGTGCCTCAGCCTTCTAGGGCACATGGCGTCATGCACCTACGTAACCAGGCACGCCAGACTTCGGCTCCGCCCACTTCAGGCCTGGATAGCAAAGACGTATCGACCAGGTCGAGACAGCCGGAACATGGTGGTCACGGTTCCGGAATTGGTCTTGACCTCCCTCGGCTGGTGGCTGAACCACTCGTCGGTGTGCGAAGGGGTCCCATTTCACCCCACACAACCTTCCTTACACCTGGTCACAGATGCATCATCTCTGGGATGGGGTGCCCACCTGGGGGAGCACCAGACACAGGGCCTCTGGACCGCATCCGAGTTGGCCCTACACATCAACGTTCGAGAACTGATGGTAGTACGCCTAGCGTGCCAGACGTTCAGTGGCATTCTGCATGGCCGTTGCGTGGCAATCCTCACAGACAACACAACGGCCATGTTCTACATCAACAAGCAAGGCGGGGCGCTGTCTTCCCCCCTATGCCTACAGGCTATTCACCTGTGGGAGTTTTGCATAGCCCACTCGATCCATCCGATAGCGTCGTTTCTCCCAGGAGTCCAGAACACGCCGGCAGACCGTGTCAGCAGGTCATTCCAAACGCACGAGTGGTCGATTCGCCCAGATATCATCCACGCCATCTTCCGGAGGTGGGGGTCTCCCCAGATCGCCCTCTTCACCTCGAGAGTCAATCGGAAGTGCCAAGTGTTCTGTTCCATCCAGGGGCGCTCTCCGGGCTCCCTATCGGACGCTTTCCTACTCCAGTGGGAAGGACGGCTGCTCTACGCCTTCCCTCCATTTCCAATGATCCACAAGGTCCTGCTCAAGTTGCGCAGGGGCAAAGCACGTATGATTCTGGTCGCTCCAGCATGGCCGAGACAGCACTGGTACACCACGCTCCTGGAGCTGTCGATAGTACCTCCAATCACACTCCCGCTGTTGCCGGACCTGATCTCCCAGGACCACGGTTGACTGTACCACCCAGATCTGCAGTCGCTGCATCTCACGGCATGGATGCTGCTTGGCTAACTCGGGCAGAATTACTCTGCTCACAATCAGTACAGCAGATCCTGTTGGGTAGCAGGAAACCTTCCACGCGGGCCACTTACTTGGCCAAATGGAGGCGCTTCTCCTGTTGGTGCGAACAGCACGCCACGTCTCCACTGCAGGCTTCGATGCCTCTCATACTGGACTATCTCCTATCCCTGAAACAGCAGGGCTTAGCGATTTCATCTGTCAAAGTACACCTGGCAGCTATCTCAGCTTTCCATCCAGGAGAACGTTCTTCCTCGGTCTTCTCTAACCCGATGGTCGTTCGAATCCTAAATGCCTTAGATCGCCTCTACCCTCCACTTCGTCAACCGGTTCCATCATGGGACCGCAACCTGGTCCTATCCAAGCTCACGGCGCCCCCGTTCGAACCAATGGCTACCTGCTCGCTCCTTTACCTATCTTGGAAGGCAGCCTTCCTGGTGGCCATCACGTCAGCAAGGCGCGTCTCTGAAATCAGGGCCCTCGTGTCGGAACCTCCGTACACTGTCTTCCATAAGGACAAGGTGCAGTCCTTCCCAAAGTGGTTTCCACTTTTCACGTGAACCAGGATATTTTCCTCCCGGTCTTCCATCCGAAACCGCACGCCACGCGGCAAGATCACTGCATGCACACTCTGGACGTCCGCAGGGCCCTCGCGTTCTATATCGAACACACGAAGCCGTTTAGGAAGACGACCCAACTCTTCGTTGAGGTGGCTGACTGGATGAAAGGCCTACCGGTCTCCTCACAACGTATCTCCTCTTGGATCACGTCCTGTATTCGGGCCTGCTACGACTTGGCTGGTGTCCCGACACCATGCATCACCGCCCATTCCACAAGGGCTCACGCATCCTCGTCCGCTTTCTTGGCCCAAGTGCCGATCAAAGAAATCTGTAGAGCGGCGGTCTGGTCATCCGTCCATACCTTTGCTGCCCACTACGCGTTGGTACAGCAGTCTCGAGACGATGCCGCCTTTGGCTCAGCGGTCCTTCGCTCAGCGATGTCTCACTCCGACCCCACCGCCTAGGTAAGGCTTGGGAGTCACCTAATTGGAATCTATATGAGCAAGCACTCGAAGAAGAAAAGACGGTTACTCACCTTTGTAACTGTTGTTCTTCGAGATGTGTTGCTCATATCCATTCCAAACCCGCCCTCCTTCCGCACTGTCGGAGTATCCGGCAAGAAGGAACTGAGGGGGCGCTGGGTCGGCTGGGGTATATATCCAGCGCCATGAAGGTGCCACTCCAGGGGGCTCCACAGCCAACCCACCGGGGTTGCTAGGGTAAAAATCTTCCGACGATCGTGCACGCGGCGCGCACACACCTAATTGGAATGGATATGAGCAACACATCTCGAAGAACAACAGTTACAAAGGTGAGTAACCGTCTTTTTCCATGCCCAGTGGTGTCAGTTCTGTGCACTGACAAGACATGAGACTTTCCATTGCAGAGGGTGGGAAGAAGGATCTTGGGGCTAACGCCCAAGGCTTGAGGGATTCCTGGGTTCTATTCCCAGCTGTGGCACTGACTATCCCTGTCAGCTTTGGTAAGTCCCCTCCTGTCTGGGTGCCTCAGTTTGCCCCTTCAAAAGCCAGGGCAAATAACATCTGTGTGCTTCATACAGGTGTAAACAACCAAGGCAAATCTGAAAGCAGATATGGAAATGACAACAAAGCAGTCTGTGAGCAGAGCCAGTGTCTGACCCTACAATAACAAAGCAGCACCCAAAAGACAACCACAAACTACACAAGCAAATTACAGAAGTGCAAAAAAAATTGTAAACCAGCATTGACATTGCCAAAAACACACAGAGTAAAACTCAAGAGAAAAATGATTTTAAAATCTAATGCGCTCACCTTGCTGCCTCTGCTCCTGCTCGCTGGGACTCAGGGACCAGGTGTAGGGGGGCAGAGCCATGCACAGGGGTCGGGTGGGGGGAGCAGCCTTCCCTCTGAATTCCCTGGGACTGTTGTCTCCAGACTCCCCCAAACAACCACTGGTTCCACCTCTGCCTTCACAGCACCCAGGTGCTCAGGGCAAGGACTGGTTGGAAGATGTCCTTGCGAGGGGGGGGAGTTGGCTGGCAGTTGCCCTGGGGAGGGGTTGGTTGGCTGGTACCCTATGGAGTGGGGAGGGGTTGGTTGGCAGGTGCCCTGGGGTGAGCGTGGCTGGCAGGTGTCCCAGGCAGTGGGTGGGGGGCTGTCAGAGTAGCAGTGGGCCAGTTAGCATGGTTCTACCCTTTCCCAATTCTGTCCTGCTTTGGCTCTACGGGCATGAGTGGCAGCCCCCAGTTTGCAATGGCCACACTGCTGCCCCGCGCGGCCTGCCAGAAACCAGCCATTGCAGAGCAGGAAGGTGCCGCCCTCCAGGCCAAGCTGGTTCGTATCTGGCCCACAGGAATACTGGATCAAGCAGCATTCACCACCAAGGACAATTTCCTGGTGTCCCCCGTGCAGAGTAGCGTCTGGGATACCAGGTGGCAGAAGAACTGGCAGTGCTGGTGGGCACCAGGGGCATGCCTCAGTACTGGGGCAACTTCCTGGACGGGTTCCTGGCCACCAGGAGCCAGCAGTATCCACCCGACAACAGCTGTTTCATCTTCTTCTCCCTGATCTCGCCCTGAATGAACCACTGCTTGAACCCCCACAGCTGCACGTTCATCTTGCCAGCCCTGCAGCACAGCTTGCAGGCCTTCGACCCCCATTCCCAAACCTTTGCTTTCAAGTATGCTTACAGGGAGGATACACCCAAGGGCCAAACTCGGGTGTGGGAGGCCTGGCGCCGGATCCCCATGCCCCTGTTCCGCTGCTCCTTCGACCCTCCCACCAGCTGCATGAGATGCACGAGACCCTTGGCACCGATGAGTGCTTGGCTGACATACCAGTGTTTCCTGAGGGCCGCTACCGAGGCTGATGCCCCAAGTGTGTGGGGGTGACATTTGTCACGGCTCTGCCATGCTCAGACTCTCTTGCTTTGCGAGGCTCTTTGCCCTCCGAGGGGCACTGCTTCTGCAAGAGGAGGGTACAAGATCCCCTCTTCCTTCCCCAGGATCCTGGGTCCACACCCACCCACCTCGGGGCTGGAGTCACAGCTGCTGGGATGCAGGAAGGCCGGCCTCAGCTGCTCTTGCTGTGGCCTAATGGAGCTGGATTCCTGGCCTGGGCAGCAGAGTCCCTCATGGGGGGTGTAGTAATGCTGGCCCTTCCCTAGAGCTTCTTCCCCCAAAGACCCCCAAAGCTAGATCAGAGCAGTGGCCCCAGTCTACAAAAGCAGAAACTGAGGCACAGAGGACGGAAAGGACTCGCCCAAGGTCTGGCTGAGCCAGAAGACAAAACAGGAGTCCTGGCTCATTCTCTAACTATATTCTTGGAGCTTTGAATAGAACCCAGGAGACCTGGCTCCCAGTCCCCTGCTCTAACCACTAGATCCTGCTCCCCTCGCAGAGCCAGAGGTGGAACCCAGGAGTCCTGACTCCCTAGTTGGGGATTCGGGGCAGGGGGGTGGGGGAAGAGGATTCTGCAGTGGGTCAGAGGGTGGGTGCTACTGCGCTGGCACTTTTGCCTGGGTCTGGCTATCACTGATTGGCACCAATAAAGCTTCCAAGAGTCCCTAAGTCTCTGGTCTCTCTGTGCTGCATCCCCCCATTCAGGACCCCGCTGCCTCCCCACACAGCAGCCGGCCCCTCCCCCTGCAGCAGCCCCAGAGCCGCTGTTCTTAGGGGGCCGGGTGTCCCATGGAGCTGGGGCCACTGGAGAGATGTGGAGAGAGGCTGGCCACGGGGGGGGGCAGGTCTAGGCCTCACTGCTCCCAGCTGCCCTGGTCCCAAGTCTCTCAGCATCTCCTCCTGCCCATTGGAATGGCTCCAGCCAGGCTGGCTCTGGGGGGACAATGGATCCCAGGCTGGGGAACAGCCACTCAGCCCCCACCCCTTGCTGCTGCTCAGCTACCTGCTCCAGAGACAGGTCCCCTCAGTCCCTCACCTAGGCCCCGAGCAGCCATTCCCCATGCCCCCAGTTGCATCACCCCACAGCCAGCTATGGGGCATAGAGTAGTATGACAGCCTGTCCCAAATAGGGTGGGACAGTCCCAAAATGCAGAGTTCAAGTCCCAGTCCTGGGCTGAATGACTCCTGGACAGTATTTGTCCCGATTCCCAGCAGTGCTGCTCCACCCCTGCACAAGTGCGGAGACCTGAGGTGGGCCTCAGCCCCTTTTCCCATGAGGCCCTGTCCCCTGCTCCTCTTCTCTCACTGCGTCCCCCAAGGTCCCACCCCCTGGCCAGGCCAGAAGCTGGAGCTGGGCAGTTGTAAGAGCTGCCCAAGGAGCCTGCCTACTGTAGGGAGCCCCAGACCCTCCACCTGCCCTGGGCGGTGCACCCCAGGGGGCAGGGTAGGGTGACCAGCTAGCAACTGTGAAAAAATGGGACAGGGTGGGGGGTAATAGGCGCCTATATAAGAAAAAAAATCCCCCAAAATGTGACTGTCCCTATAAAAACGGGAGTGCTTTGTTCCAGGTGGGCCTTGAGTGGGCCTGACTGTTATAAAAAGGCAGTCAGCAGCGAACCCGCTGAGCAGCAAACAGCAGAGGCTAACAGAGGGAGTTTGCCTGGGATCTGTCCGGAGGAGGTACGCTAAGTGCTGCATTGGGGGGCTGTGTTGGTGAGTATCTGAGTGTCTGTTGCGGGGACAGTTTGTCAGTTTGACCGTGTGCTTGATTGTTTGTTTGAAACGTGTGAATTGGGAGTGCTTTGTTCCAGGTGGGCCGTGACTGTTATAAAAAGGCAGTCAGCAGCGAACCAGCTGAGCGGCGAACAGCGGAGGTTAACAGAGGGAGTTTGCCTGGGGAGAGCGCACTAAGGGCATGGCTACACTTGAAACTTCAAAGCGCTGCTGCGGGAGCGCTCCCGCGGCAGCGCTTTGAAGTGCGAGTGTGGTCGCGGCTCCAGCGCTGGGAGAGAGTTCTCCCAGCGCTGCAGGTACTCCACCTCCACAAGGGGATTAACTTACAGCGCTGGGAGCGCGTCTCCCAGCGCTGGGGCACTGTTTACACTGGCGCTTTACAGCGCTGTAACTTGCTGCGCTCAGGGGGGTGTTTTTTCACACCCCTGAACGAGAAAGTTGCAGCGCTGTAAAGTGCCAGTGTAGCCAAGCCCTCAGGCTTTCATCTTGCAGGCGTCTGTGAGTAGTTAACTGAGGAAGCTCTTAGAAGGAAGGTGATATGGAAGGTGAGCGTTCAGCTGTTGTAACCTGCACAGGGTGTGCCATGTTTGTCTTTCTTCCACAGGACAGAAACGACTTTGTCTGTACAAAGTGCAGGCTGGTCTCCATATTGGAAGAGAAGGTTCTAGGTCTGGAGAAACAAGTATCGACTCTGCGTTGCATAAGAGAAAATGAAGATTTCCTGGACAGACATCAGGAGATGCTTCTATGGCCACAACGTTCTGAAGAATCAGATCAGGCTGCGCAGCAGGGACAGAGGGATGGTGAAGAAATTTGGCAGCACGTGACCTCCAGAAGGAGAAAGAGGAGCGTCCATGTACCAGCAATGGAGATACAGGTGAGCAACCGTTTCCATGTTCTCTCCACAGGTACTAATGCGGAGAGTGGACTAGATGATACATCTGAGGGAAGGGTGCAGAAGGAGAGTTCACCGATTGGAAGGCATGAGATGCACTGTCCTGGAGATGAGGATTCCACGACCACTGCTCCCAAGAAAAGGAGGCGGGTGGTGGTGGTCGGGGACTCCCTCCTCAGCAGGACTGAGTCATCTATCTGCTGCCCCGACCGGGAAAACCGAGAGGTCTGCTGCTTGCCAGGAGGTAGGAATCACGATGTGACGGAGAGACTGCCGAGACTCATCAAACCCTGGGAACGCTACCCCTTCCTGCTTCTCCACGTGGGCACCAATGATACTGCCAAGAATGATCTTGAGCGGATCACTGCAGACTGTGGCTCTGGGAAGAAGGATAAAGGAGTTTGAGGCGCAAGTGGTGTTCTCATCCATCCTCCCTGTGCAAGGAAAAGGCCTGGGTAGAGATCGTTGAATCGTGGAAGTCAACGAATGGCTACGCAGGTGGTGTCAGAGAGGCAGCTTTGGATTCTTTGACCATGGAATGGTGTTCCAGGAAGGAGGAGTACTAGGCAGAGAGGGGCTCCACCTAATGAAGAGAGGGAAGAGCATCTTTGCAAGCAGGCTGGCTAACCTAGGGAGGAGGGCTTTAAACTAGGTTCACCAGGGGAAGGAGACCAAAGCTCTGAGGTAAGTGGGGAAATGGGAGGAAGCACGAGCAGGAGAGTGCAAGAGGGGAGGACTCCTGTCTCATACTGAGAAAGAGGGAAGATTGATGAGTTATCTTAAGTGCCTATTCACAAATGCAAGAAGCCTGGGAAACAAGAAGGGAGAACTGGAAGTCCGGGTACAGTCAAGGAACTAAGATGTGATTGGAATAACAGAGACCTGGTGGGATAACTCACATGACTGGAGTACTGTCATGGATGGATATAAACTGTTCAGGAAGGACAGGCAGGGCAGAAAAGGTGGGGGAGTTGCATTGTATGTAAGACAGGAGTATGACTGCTCAGAGCTCTGGTATGAAACTGCAGAAAAACCTGAGTCACTGGATTAAGTTTAGAAGTGTGAACAACAAGGGTGATGTCGTGGTGAGAGTCTGCTATAGACCACCAGACCAGGGGGATGAGGTGGACGAGGCTTTCTTCCGGCAACTAGCACAAGTTACAAGATCGCAGGCCCTGGTTCTCATGGGAGACTTTAATCACCCTGATATCTGCTGGGAGAGCAATACAGCGGTGCACAGACAATCCAGGAAGTTTTTGGAAAGTGTAGGGGACAATTTCCTGGTGCAAGTGCTGGAGGAACCAACTAGGGGCAGAGCTCTTCTAGACCTGCTGCTCACAAACCGGGAAGAATTAGTAGGGGAAGCAAAAGTGGATGGGAACCTGGGAGGCAGTGACCATGAGATGGTCGAGTTCAGGATCCTGACACAAGGAAGAAAGGAAAGCAGCAGAATACGGACCCTGGACTTCAGAAAAGCAGACTTTGACTCCCTCAGGGAACTGATGGGCAGGATCCCCTGGGAGAATAACATGAGGGGGAAAGGAGTCCAGGAGAGCTGGCTGTATTTTAAAGAATCCTTATTGAGGTTGCAGGAACAAACCATCCCGATGTGTAGAAAGAATAGTAAATATGGCAGGCGACCAGCTTGGCTAAACAGTGAAATCCTTGCTGATCTTAAACGCAAAAAAGAAGCTTACAAGAAGTGGAAGATTGGACAAATGACCAGGGAGGAGTATAAAAATATTGCTCAGGCATGCAGGAGTGAAATCAGGAAGGCCAAATCACACTTGGAGTTGCAGCTAGCAAGAGATGTTAAGAGTAACAAGAAGGGTTTCTTCAGGTATGTTAGCAACAAGAAGAAAGTCAAGGAAAGTGTGGGCCCCTTACTGAATGAGGGAGGCAACCTAGTGACCGAGGATGTGGAAAAAGCTAATGTACTCAATGCTTTTTTTGCCTCTGTCTTCACGAACAAGGTCAGCTCCCAGACTGCTGCACTGGGCAGCACAGTATGGGGAGAAGGTGACCAGCCCTCTGTGGAGAAAGAAGTGGTTCGGGACTATTTAGAAAAACTGGACGAGCACAAGTCCATGGGGCCGGATGCGCTGCATCCGAGGGTGCTAAAGGAGTTGGCGGATGTGATTGCAGAGCCATTGGCCATTATCTTTGAAAACTCATGGCGATCGGGGGAGGTCCCGGATGACTGGAAAAAGGCTAATGTAGTGCCCATCTTTAAAAAAGGGAAGAAGGAGGATCCGGGGAACTACAGGCCAGTCAGCCTCACCTCAGTCCCTGGAAAAATCATGGAGCAGGTCCTCAAGGAATCAATTCTGAAGCACT